>JAQIWJ010000597.1:0-18694 GCA_034695185.1 Discolaimus major
TCATGAAATTCTGATGTCTGGTTATGGAGAAATTCTACCACAAAGTGGGTAAGTTTCTTTATAGACACCCTGTACTTTAGCTTCCCAGCGTCTGGCTTGGCGCCAGATTTCGAGCATCGCCGTCTTGATGCGTACTCGAAAATGTGAAGCTGGACGAGTCAGCAGAAGTGGTCGAAATTAGTTGCATACTTTGTACAGGACTATCTTTTCTGTGCCAGTGGGTGCATAAGCTGTCTTGACGTGTGTATTTCCATCCCAGAATGTGGATATGGAAAATGCGTAAAACAAGCATGTTTTCAGCAGAAATCTTTCATGCTTCCAAGCATTTTCTTGGCTTCCGCTTCATTGAAAGGCGTTCTGAAGTACTTTCTTCAGCCTTTTTGTAACTCATTGCATTGCGCAATTTCATGAATTTTGAAGAAATTGTCTTTTCATTCATTTCGCATGATATGAAGCCGATTTTGGCTTGATGGAGCTGTGCTGACGTGTGTTCAGTATAAAGCTGTGTACAACAGGCGTTTTTTCCTCACAGAAACTGATTTTTCCATCAACGAAAGGCTTTTGCGATCGTATGAATATCTTGGATTCCAGCGGTTACAGTATGCCAGTGATTTTTCATTGCAGTGTACTAGCCAGAGTCACAAGAAACATCGAAAAATCACGAATACAAGAATCCATCGCAAATATCGCGAGCATGTAAAGCATCGCATACGGAAATCATAATATCATCCGCCTCTTTTTCTAATCTAATAAGAATATCTTCATACGGATCAATAATTTCCGGCGACGCCGAATTGACCGATCGAATATCGGTCGCGTTGTTCAATTGATCACCCAGAAATAATTCCATATCATCCGCGTCGAATTTCGGCAACGCTTGATCGGCGAAACGCATATCGAATTCGTGATCACCGCCTCGTTCCTCTCGAATGGACTTTTTCATCGAACGTACGCGATCCAAGACGGAATCGATTTTCGCCAATAATTGCTCAATATCGATTGATTGCGATCGGCGTACGAGAGCTTTCAACGCTCCTCTCGCTCGTCCCAATCGTCGATTCAATTTGGAGCATCTTCGAAATCCGCATTGGAATCCGCGTTGATTGGACGATTGTTCAATTTCATGAGCGGTCTCTCTGTATTCGTCTTTGAAGATTTTCAATCGTAATCGAAGGAAATCGCGTCGATCGAAATCACGATCCACGTCCGAATCGGCATTGATCGACGTACTGGATGCTGCCGCGTCCAAATCGTCATCCATCGAATTCCGGCAGCCTGAAATGAAAGATACATTCAATATGAATAATGACAAGAGAAATCATGTAAAGAATATTTTGATCGCATGGATCAAATCAATGATCGAACATTCTAAGATGTCAATTTACATGTTCAACATGCTTTCATAAGTACATATGAAAACCAGAAACCCTGGTTCGATCCCCAATATCCAAGAAAATCACCTGCCTGATCAATCAATAACATCGAAACGACCACGTTGCACCGTAATTGTAGCATCGACGATAAATCCGGACGAATTTCATCAACCGAATCAACGGTCTTTGGACGTAACGTTGAACGAATAGTTCTTTCTTCCAGCACCACGAATCGAGCACCGTCACCGCGTTGAGGAATTGTAGGACGAAATCGAAGCAATTGAGTCCGAGGCCATTGGACGAATATCTGAAACGAGACGATTCGTTCCGAATTCTGTTGATTCAGCAAAAAGTGGTGCGATGCAAAAAGTGCCAAACGCGACTTACTTCTCCGCTGTCCAATCCGAGCAAAGCGAATCCGACGTCAATCCCATGTTCCACACGTCCGAATCCGAGGGAATATCCAGACGATCCAATAGTTTCAGGCACCGTGCCCACGTTTCCGGCTGATCGATTTGAATTCCGTTCCTTTCGTACGAGATCACTCGGCCTTGTCGATTGCTCACGCCGATATGTAAATCATCGCCCATTTCGTAGTTCCTGAAAACTATCATTGCGAATTTATTAAGAAAGACTATCCAAATACATACGCTTACCATAGAAAATCGCCCATCGATGGTTTCAGTAATATGCAATCGATCGAATCGGCAGCACTCGCCAACGGCGATGGAATTTCCACCACATTCACGAAACCGGTACATTGAGGACACCGTTCCCATAACGTTAATCCGAAATTTCTCATTGAACATCTCGAACAGCGGCTGCTCAATAACGGCTGACTGTCCATTCTGAAAATGTGATCACATTATTTCGTATCATGATCAAAATACGAAATCAGATACAATACGGCATCGAAGCCAAATCAAATTCACAAAAACTGCTCGGATTTCACATCGATACTTTTATCTATACATCCATAATATTCATTCAAAAAATCACATTTTTCCATGGGAAGAACTGAGCTTAGGAGAATGAGCCACGGCGAAAATCACACCAACGATGATTGAAAATAGTATAGAAAATCACGCCCGTTACCCTGTTCTTCGATTATTCTCAATCGTATTCGAGGAATTGCTTGTGATAGAAAAGCAGGTATCCTTCGCTATTCAATACCTCGTTCAACGACACCTTCGTGATCAAATGATCATCGCATTTGAACCATTGACCGTTTTGCTGACGTACGAAACAAGTGTAATGACCGCCTTCGATTGTTCCTTGATGATTGACCACAGCGAATAATGCGTACCTGAAAAACCAGGATTATGTACATCTTGGCTGGCTATCTGCGCAGACAGACAGCTCCAATCACATTGGAAGCTATCTAATTTTAAAAAGATTTACTCACTTGTTCTTTGAATTCTCCAATAATTGCTGCGTCGACGTATATTCCATGGATTCATCGCGTTCATTCAACGTGAAATGATTCCCGTTCGTATTGTTGCTGTCCCGATACGCGGATGTATATTGCGTCATGTCCAGGAATTGCGGGAACGAAATATACGCGGAGATCTTCTTGTGAAATTTGGCCGAATGCTCGAATCTCTGAAATATTGGCAAATTTAGGTTGGTCAAATAAAATATAGCAAACACTCACCTTCAAATGGAAACAAGCGACGATTGGTAACGTCTTTAACGTAAGCTGCTTCGTGGATTCTTGATAACACTGGCACCGATTGCACTTGATCTTGGCCCCGCTGCCCAAATGCTCCGGTCGAGTAAATCGCTCCAAACAATCGTACAACGTCGCCGGTTGTTGGGCATTATTCGATGACAGGAATAGATCGGATGACGATGACAAGGAACCAGGATCGAATACGCCGGTTGAGTTGTATATTGGTTGACTAGCATCTGAAACAGAAACATCAGTTCAGAGCTGTCTCCTCCGAAGATAAAAGAAACAGCTTACCATTAAATCCGCCGGTTAATTCCAATGAAATATCCCAATATGGATCAACGGTTCTCGAAACGCCAGAACATATTTGACAGGTGACATCCGATTGCATGCAGCCGGTGAATATACGATCGATAATGCAATTGCACTGGGTGCCATGGGCCGCAGTCATGTTCCCTAAAAATCAGGAATTACTGGGCAACATCCAAAGAAGCTAAACAAGACGTCATACCTTTGGAATGTCGATGAAGAATATCCAGAGCAGCGATGAAGAATTCGTGGGCGTCTTGTTGCTCGTATCCGGCCAGATGTCGAGCGTGAGTCCAAACCAAATGCAGCAATTTGAACGGGACGTGAGGTGCACGCGAAGTTCCAGCGTAAAACTGAAAGAAATCAGCAATTTTAGCATCATTGCCCCAGCAAAATTCATGATCTCGCTTACCTCTTGAAATAAACGACCCGTTTCGCACATGAGACAACCGCTGCCACTTCCGTTGACATTGTTATTGGTGCTTCTATGCGAATTCCTCGTTTCGGTGGGACCGAAATTCACAATGCACTTGACGCAATTGTGCTGCTCGGCCGTGAAATAATCGCGGAGCATCGGCGTATGCGTCATTGCTTGGATGATGCAATTCATGAAGCACGTATTGCCCAAATTGATTAATCCGCGTAGTCCAACCGTCCAATCGGGTCGGAGACGTAAAACTCGTGACGTATTGGCGCGCATTTGCTCCGTTTCTTGCTTCGAAGCCAACCAGCTCGACGTTGATGAAAGATCTAAAACAAAAAACGCTTGAATAACGCCTGGATGAACAATTACGGAACATCAACTTACCCAAAGATTTTCTCTGCGAATTCTCGCATTGCCTTCTTACAATCTCGAATTCTCGATCATAAATATAATCTCGACATTGACCGCAGAATAATTGACCGTGACCCGTATGTACGCCTGTAAAAGATGCTTCTTGTACGCTCCAATTAATCACTAATATTTTGAGGCTTACCAATCGAATGCTTTTTGGTTTCGAAATGAGAATAAATGTGACCATTGTTCGGTTGACATCCGAAATAAATGCATTGCATACAAGCGACGATCTTCAAATCGCCGCTCAACGAACAATCGACGCATCGGCACCAACGGGCCTAAAAAATCCACGGATCTCTCTAAAGGCTCCAAGAAATTCTCCAAAATAAATTTTTACCTTGTGTTTTCTGTTCGCTTCCGTGGCTGGATAGACGAAAATTGAACAAATCATGCGATACGATTCCATATATTCGCCGTTGTTGGACGTTTTATATTTACGTAAATGACGACACGACATTTTCAAATTGATCAAAAATCGATCGTCGATATAAATTGATCAGAAATCGATTGATTAGGAAATTCCCAAACCAAGGTCCACGACCTTGAAAGCAAGGCTGCCACAGAGCTGGATTCAAGTTCAAATATAATATTCCGAATTCGTGGAAGACATTGTAAGGCATTTAATTCATTATGGATCGATAATTGATGATTACTGGATTATTGATTATATCGATTTTGCATTCAACATCACAAAAAGTTGATCTTATGAATAATTTCGGAACTACAATCTTGAAATTCCCTGCGCTGCTTACAACAAGTTGACCTCGAAAATCCTACATGTGCGCATGAAAGGAATTTACGTGGTGGGGGTCGAGAGAAAAATAGAAAATCTCAATATTTGTGAGTCACGCGTTTGATTACTCGTATTAGAAAATCTATTGAAAAGAGGCCGGAAATCCATTTATCGACGTTTTCCCTTTTTCGGATTTTATCGAAGTTTATTTCTTAGTTTTCCTTTGGTAAGTACACTTGTCCTAATGTGGGCAATGAGAAATGAGAAGAAAAAAATTCCGTTTTTATCACTCCTTTATTTTCAGGATTTCCATCCAGAATCATGCAGACGATTAAATGCGTCGTCGTTGGCGACGGCGCCGTTGGTAAAACGTGCCTATTAATATCGTATACAACCAATAAATTCCCGTCAGAATACGTGCCAACAGTAAGTGCATTTTCTTTTATGAATGTTGTTGAGATTTTTATCCAATGGCGTTTTAAGTTTCGGCTTCATCGCCTTTGATTTCTGGCGTTTACTATAGACTGTTTGCCTTTTAGGTTTTCGACAATTACGCTGTGACGGTGATGATCAGTGGCGAACCATATACGCTGGGTTTATTCGATACGGCTGGTCAAGAGGATTACGATCGTCTGCGGCCGTTATCGTATCCACAAACGGACGTATTTCTGGTGTGCTTTTCCGTCGTTTCACCGTCCAGTTATGAGAATGTCAAAGAGAAAGTAAGCGTTCATTTTTCGCGACATTTCACGAACTGAATCATATTCTTTTTCAGTGGGTGCCTGAAATCACTCATCACTGCTCCAAGACGCCATTCTTATTAGTCGGGACGCAGATCGATTTACGCGACGACGCTGCCGCCGTGGAGAAATTGGCCAAAAATAAACAGAAACCGATCACGTTCGAGCAAGGGGAGAAATTGGCTCGCGAATTGAAAGCCGTCAAATACGTGGAATGCAGCGCTTTGACTCAGGTACGCCTCTTTGTTTTGAACGCGTTTTGTTGTTCCTCTTCAATTGAGGGATGTTCTTTGTTTCAGAAAGGCTTGAAGAATGTATTCGACGAAGCCATTCTCGCCGCATTGGAACCACCGCAACCGGACAAGAAGAAGAAATGCGACATCTTGTAGTAAGTACCCGAAATGCAATTACTCTTTTTTGATCGGCGTTCTTCGATGCTGAAGTTCGCGTGTTCTTTTCCATATCTTCATTTTGAGTGAATTGTAATTGCAAGCACTTGCGGTTTTTAAAAAAAAAATGACGTTCGATGTTCACATTCACTGCGTCATTATTCGCGCAGTTTTTCTTGAAGTTTTGTGCCTGTCTAGGTATTTCTTGTTCTCGTGATTCGCTTTTTTTTGTGTTCATGATGCTAATTTTTGTATCGCGTTGATTGAAAGGGGGTTTCTCTTTTATTTAATCCAAATTCTTTGACATTGACTAGGCTAGGAATTTGATTGTAATTTTGGGAGTGATTATCGGATTTGAACATAGCTTCTTGCGATTACTGTATGCGCAATAATTGTGCAGTGATCAATTTGCTAGTTGAACGATTTATTGGAAAGTATTCCAGTTTTCTGCTTCTGTATCATCTATGCAGTTTTTATCTTTCCATACATTGAACGCGACATGCAGAAATGTCAGGCGCATTCGCAACGGTTGAATTGATCATCGTGGATCGATCGATCGATCACATATCGGTCTTTGATTCATGACGTCATGACGATACCGTTTCCATCAGCTGATATCGATGCGTACCGTCTCCGCGTTCTCGAAAACACGACGTCCAATAACAGACCAGCAATCTGAAAAAAAGGTTTTCATTCATATTCAAGTTTTTGAAATTCATAAATCAACTTACGCATAGCAGATTCAATGCGGCCAATGCCGTTGCTGACCATCCAAATCCGATATGTTCAACCGCAATTCCTCCAATCGTCGGTCCAAAGAATGCCCTGCAATAAGATGATTGGATTTCTGATGTACTAAATCGGTTACAGCATGCTTACCCAAGCGAAACGGCGGATTGGAATAACGACGAAACCAGACCGTACGTTTCGAAGCTGTCCGGATATCCGTACTTCCTAAAAGGTATCTTTGTATTCTCGATTGATGAAAGATGGAAAGCAAAAATTACCTGGCCTCAACGAGGCATTGCTGGAACGGTGGTATCATTTGTGCTCCAACACCGATGCCCATCACGATCAACGTCACTGCGATCAGCCATAATTGCCTAGAAAATAACGCCGTTACCCCATGATTCCATCCTCAGCTCAACAGCTTACTTGTCAAAATTGAACAGCGGTGACGGTCCAATGAATAAAAAGGCCACGAAGCTGCAGACGGTTCCGAATATCATGACAGCATTGGCCAAATCCTGAAACCAAGATGCATCAAGTTGATGCGGTTAAATTATTAAACATAAACCCTCACCTTTCGGTCTACCAAATATCCCCAAAAGGGTGCTGCCGCCGTGTATACTCCGCCAGCCAACAGGAACATCAATCCGATTAATACTGGCGTCAAATTGAACTGAAAAAAATATCGACTGTACAACAGAAGAAGCATGACAGAAGGTTGAGACTTACGCTTTTCAAATGCGGTTCCAGAGTCGGATCCAAGAATGCGTAACAGGCGTTCGATACGAATATGATAAAGACCATCAAACACGTCCTGCTACTTTTCATCAGACCGAACATATTGCCAACCGGTTCCCGAGGAGCATCTGCGTAGAAGATTCAGATTTTGCACGCGTAGAAAAACAAGAAGACTTACCATTCTGTTTTGGTATGAGGTAGAAACACGAGATGCCAGCCAACAATAGAACGCCACCGAGTACCCAAAAGGGTAACGAGAATCCACCGAGCTGAAAAAATGGACCATTATCAAACTTCAGCTAATGATTCAAATCCACAGTACATACCTCATAAAGCACGCCACCGATCGGAGGTCCAACCGTGTATCCCAATCCGGAAAAAGTTTCCAATAGACCCTGAAAAAGTTAGTGATTGCAAATTTAGCATGTGCAAAAAGTTGATCATGCCATAGTACTTACGATGACAGTAGCCACACGTAACGGGTACAAACTGGCCGCGATTGCAAACGACGCGGTGACGAATGCGGCGTCAGCAACGGCTTCCACAGATCGGATCACGAAGCATAATGCAATGAACGTTGCACCGGGTGGTGAATAATTCAAGAATCTGAAAAGAATTGCCTTTATTATGCGAAGTAACACAGCCGCATTGCTTACCCGAAAAGGATGGACGTAACTCCGGTCACGCATAACCCGCATCCGAATGTGAATTTCGATCCGAGTTGAGTCAGCTGAAATCCGATACGGGATAATTGGATGACTGGACTGGAAATCCACTTACGTATCGCCCAAATATCGGAGCAACCTGAAAGGAAGGGTCTGGATACCAGACCAGTAAGCATCCAAACAGACAGCGCATACCAAAACGATGACCAATTCGAATATGCCAAATATAAATCCTATAGCCGTCTCACTGGCTCCTTTCGATTTTGCAAATTCTGAAAAAAGGAATAGCAGTTAAGAAAATTCGCTAAACCAGAAAAAAACGCCATGTACCTGGGAAGAATGGTGCGATGCAACTGAATACGATCATGCTGAATAAATTGGCCGTTGCTAACATGGCGATAGTCAGCTTATCCCGTGTTTTCAACCTCGGATCCGCCGGGATGATAACGGGTGCGATAGATTGCCTTTTGATCGGATCCAAAGCGGCCAGAGCGCTGGTGGATGGCAATAAACGCGGTCGGCCGATCCATCGACGTACGCTTTCCGTGGAGGCCAATAAATCGAACCTCTCCAATTCGCCGATATCGGATAAATCGCTGATATCAGTGGCCGCACCAGTGGACAATTCTCGATCCAACAGATTATTGTCCCGTTCTTCATCTTCTATGGCGCCGTAGCTAATCGCTCGTCGACGGAATTGAGTTCTGGGCAAATCCTCGTCATCTTCGTCCAATTTCCGCATACTCAATCGACGTCCACAAACGGCGTATCCACGTTCAGCCAGCAACAGCCATCCATTCAGGCGAATGGAAGGTGATTATTCTTATCACCAACTTTCGATGCACTTTCATCGTATCGGCCGATATTTGACTAACGCATCACGTGATTCTCCACCGGCGCCTGGACAGCTCCATAATGATAAAAGGTGGCGATGGAATCTGAAATAAAACGTTTCATTACTTCAATGAACGTTGCTTTGCGAAATTCAAGAATGCATCGTTAAAAAAATGCTAAATTCACCACTCACCTGTTCTGAAGCTTCTACACGTTGTACGCAAAATATTCGCGGTGGTTTCACGACCTGCTTTGGCTTGTCCATCAATATACCGCAATTCATTTTCTTTCCACGGTAATTTCGGAGGCGATTTTTCTGTACTGTTCGTAAATGCTCCGCGACCATGAAATATCGTAGCCGACAGAATAGTTCGAATTTCGATCACTACTTTCGATCAATTCGACAGGTAATAAACGAATATCCAATATTATCCATGGGCGATAATTTCGTCCAGTACTTTAAAATATCCGTAATCAGGATTTTCACGATAAATAATGGATTTAGGCGATACTAGTGTGTTCAGGAAGGACTTAGAAACACTGCGAATGACGTGTTCGATAATATGCAATCACGGAACTGATCCAGATTCCAATTTTGTGATTTTTCTCGAAAATCGATGAAAAGCAAATTTCACGCCTGTAAGCAGACAAAATCACGTGACTGCATTTTGAGGAAGCTGCTTACATCAAAGTGCCGCGGAAGGCGTCAACGTGAGAAGCACAGAATTTTTCAGTTTGCTTCATTAGCTTAAAAATCAATCGATCGATAGCATATAATGATGTATTCTTATGTAACCGATGATGCTCTATCGATTGGTCATACTCTGATCATCCGGAAATCGACATTTCAAAAAATCGATAATCTGATCAAGTTCGTAAATATTGGTTTTTCATGAAAATAAACGACGTAGTCGCGTTCAGCGTGGTTAGTTATACCAGAAAACCTGCCGTCTTATCAATATTTTCGAATCTATTGCCCTTACGAAGCGATTTGAAAATCGATAATCTGTAACTTTTGAACCCTCTCATAAGGCCATTAATCAATCGATAATCCTGATCAATACATGCTTCATGATAGAGTCGATCAAGCACTATCTAGTGATCACATCAAAATCGATCACCAATCGATATTTCGGAAATCGATAATTTCGATCAATTTGCCGATTATCGATTCCACAGCAAAATAAACGCGATTTTTGGAATCAGCATAGAAAATATATCCAGAATACACCTTTACATTTTCGATTTTCACAGAAGAAAGGCTTACGAGGGATTTGAAAATCTTGTGGTTACAGTATGACAGCAATTTTTGCTCATCGATTTCTCAGCATAGAGAAAAGAAAGCTAATATGAAAATTGTTTCTGGTATAATCGCTTTCAGCTTTCTCAGAATTTCAGAAAGTATGTTTTCGACGCTAAATCCATTCGTAGTCAGATGAAAATCCGTTTCTTTTCCACTAATGAAAAATGAAGTGGATTTCATGTCCGGAACTCGGCACCGACTGGTGGGAATAAATAAAAGAAGGAAATTGATGCCGTAACGAGAGAGTTAGCCGATGCGAATTGAGGAAAAGGCCAATATAACATTGATCGGACCTGTTCGCCAAGCCGAGCCGAGGGCTTTCGAATGGGGGAATTAATTCACTACGGTTTTCGCCTTGGAGACGGTCCTTTTGAACCTCACCGCTTGTCCAACGTTCTCATTGGACCAATGCCAAAAAACCGTATTTGGCTTGGTTTGATACATTTGGTACACCCATCGGGACAATTTTTAGTCAAGCTTTCACGAGAGTTTCAACCATTTCGAAAGCTCCATTTCCGATGATCCAGCCAGAAGGTAATCGAAAATTTGAAAATTCGAATATGCATAATTCGACAGCGATGAATTCGTGCATAAATTTCACCGAAACCGTTGATCTCGGTTTGAAAATCGAAGGTTACATTATCCTTTTTCTGGCCTTGATCTCATTCGTTATTAATAGCCTATTTTTACGTATTCTCAAACAATCGACCGGTCAATTGGGAATCGACGTGAGATCGTTGCTTTTCAATTCTCTAATCGCATGTATCATCCGATCGCTCTCGTTCGTATTTCGCGGTATTTATATCTTATGTTTGATCCAATTCGGTTTCGATCGATTATCGATGAATCGATTATCTTGCGCATTGGTGGAATTACCGTACGGCGTAGCCACGGTGGCTTCGATTTTATCCATGCTATCGATCGGCGTGAATCGATATCACGTCACGTTACCAATGGACAGAGCGTGTTGGAATTTAGAAAAGGAAAAATCCAATCAAGGTATAATAAGTATGGGTACGAAATGGAGTATAATTTTCGTCTGGATATGCGGCGTAATATTTTACGCAATACTCATGATCGGAATGATACTGGACGAAACTACAGTATGCTTCTGTTATTACCCCATGATCTTGAGACCGATATTCAGTTACGCGAGTAACGCGTGTTTTTTGGCCTTGGAATTCTCCATTTTAATCACGTACTCGATCGTGTACACGAGAAATCGATCCATGCTCATGCAATTCACATTACGAACGCGGCAATACAGTTTACGTCAACGATGCAAAACGTGGACGAACGTACGAACGACGCGGATGCTTTTACCACCGGCCATCGTCCATGTATCTTTAGTATTACTGGTCATTTCCGGCATGAGTCCCATTCGAGATTCGTTCGCCTCCCAACCGGATTCGAATAAATTGAAATTCATTCTATTAATGCAAATTTGCGTATGTACGGACGTAATCGCGTATCCGTTACTTTGCGTATATTTTAATGATCATTTTCGAATGGAGGCGAAAAATGCATTCCGAACACCCTGTCAGAAAGTCATCAAATCGCACGAAAATTCCGAGACTTGCGAAAGTGCGCAAAAGATCATCGTTCAACGCGGAAGACCCAGAGCGGCTTCTACGTGTGATACGCAATCGACGGGACAGGGGAAATGTACGATTATCGATTATCGATTAGCACCCGATGTGCATGAACATATTTTACAAAGGACCTGGGATATGAAACCCAGCATTGCGCAATGAATTTATGATTTTTGCATTACTGTACGTGCTTGGAAGCATTCAGAGAGGTTTGAGATTTTCAGCATTCACTGGGCCAGTATTTCTGTTGAGATATAATTTCAATGATGGCTGATTTCGGGGTGATGAAAATGCGTACGCATCATATTCAGTATGATCGATTATTCTTGTACGAAAAGTACTGCTACAGTATGCTAATGAATGTTTTTCCTGCCATGGTAAAGAATTATTACCATTGGCTGCTGCATGGTTGATTATACCATAAAAGATTGAAAATATGCAAGAAATCTCGATTTTCAGGTGCATGCTTTCATGCAGAAGAATTAGAACCACTCGATTTCCGATAGATTATAGTAAAATGCTGATATTCCATTTCATCATCCCCTGCCAATATTTTTCCACAATATAAGAAAGCTGAATTTTCAGCTGATTATATATCTGATATCACTGATTACTCATGAATAAGAATGATCCATATATTTGTACACGGAAGCATACAGAAACTGTCCATGGAACATACGAAAATCATCAATTTGAATAATCCCAACCAAATCATCTACATAATCTCGTCCATCAAACACTGAACATAATGTCAACCAAAAAAGTCAAAAAAAATCAGACAAGGAATGGCATGGATGGCCATGGAAAGAAAAATTCAATCACAGATATAAGAACAGATTATGGAAATAAAGCATAATTCGATCGTTGTTCATAACGTAATTGATCAGGAACGGAATCATTACGATCGCTGCCGGCGTGAAGAAGACGATCACGTACGATACCAATCGCTTCGCCGTACTGCCGTCCTCCGATTTGACTAAAGATTAGAGGGGTGATATCAGTAACCGAAAAACATAGAAGATAAAGAAGGAAAGGGAACAGAAGAGAATTGCTGATGGTATGCCATCCATGCGTGAATAAAAACATAAAAATACAATGAAAATAATAAAAAGAGCAATACCTAAAGCTCCTTTGATGGTTCCGAATCTGGCAACGGCCGCCGCCATTTTCTGACGTAAATCCGCGATGATACCATCTTTCTCTTGCACTTCGGCGCGCAGACGTTTGTTCTCCAATCGTAAAGTTGGAATCAACGCC
Source organism: Discolaimus major (assembly GCA_034695185.1). NCBI lineage: Eukaryota > Metazoa > Nematoda > Enoplea > Dorylaimida > Qudsianematidae > Discolaimus > Discolaimus major. Next base: position 13,173 of record JAQIWJ010000597.1, read on the forward strand.
ACGGCTTCCGATAAATCGCATGTTTCTTGCAAGGCCATTTCGCGAAGACCGTCCAAAACGTTGTCCATAGCGAAATTGACGACGGCGTATTGATCCGGATCATCTCGAACCACTGACATGCGTCGGAGGCATAACGGACATTCCAATTGTTTCTGGCTCGGATTGCTCACTACTGGACGAGCGAATTGCTTGATACAAATTCGACAGAAGCTATGGCCGCATTGAAGAACTCTGGGCGATTTCACGTACGTCTCGAAGCACGTTGGGCATGAGAGCGAATTTGCGTCGATGATCAGGCGATTAGCGTCGCCTAAAAAATCAAGGTCTAATTAGCCAAATCATATAAAGAAAATTTATGCAAGACTACTTACTTATGTCCTTCGGTTCGTGTTTGGATGACGTCGATGGCACCGTGGAATCGGATGTTTTACTTTGGTTGCTTCCCATGATTCTAGAAAAGATTTATGGTTAATTTTCTGATAATTATCGAGAAAAATGATTTTTACCTTTTTCAATGAGATAACTGGAACCACCCGCATCAAATAATGAAGTACGATATTATCCCGTAATAAACGTCGCGTAAATGTACAATTTTGAACAAATTTACTGGTCGGGATCGATCATTGAAGAATTTCGCAAATTTTGGACGATTTCCAATTTTTTTCGGTTTCGTCACATCTAGCAGACGATTTTCTACTTCGATGGTGTTTTGTCATAAGCGGCACGCGATGTTGCACTTCTGCCATGCCATCTCCATTTTCGGTAAAAATAATCGAATTTCTGGATTTTCTACTAAAAATTCTAGTTTTCATTGAAATCAGTCGAGTATAATTAGAAGAATGGCAGCCGAGAAAGAAGATAAGAAAGTCAACAATCCCATGCGCGAATTGAGAATTCGTAAATTATGCATGAATATTTGTGTCGGCGAATCCGGAGATCGATTGACCAGAGCGGCCAAGGTTTTGGAACAATTGACTGGTCAAACACCCGTATTCTCGAAAGGTAATGAGTGTTCTTTATTAGGTTTTAAAAAAATTGAATGAGCTCATCAGATCTCACAATGATATTGATGAGAAAACATCATTTTCCCAAAATAATGATAAAATATTTTTTAGCTCGTTACACCGTACGCTCGTTCGGTATCCGAAGAAACGAGAAAATCGCCGTTCACTGCACGGTACGTGGATCGAAAGCCGAAGAGATCTTGGATCGCGGTTTGAAGGTAAGCATTTTCTGTCTCTGCATTATCTCAGAATAAATATTCTCTCTTTTAGGTGAAAGAATACGAGTTGCGTAAAGACAACTTCAGCGACAACGGCAATTTCGGTTTCGGAATTCAAGAACACATCGATTTGGGATTGAAATACGATCCGGCCATCGGAATTTACGGAATGGATTTCTACGTCGTTTTGGGTCGTCCTGGATTCAGCGTGAGTGAACGTCGTCGATGCAAATCTCGAGTGGGCGCTAAACATCGCGTGTCTCGTGATGAAGCCGTCAAATGGTTCCAGCAAAAAGTGAGCGTACAACTTCTTTCATAATTATCTCAAATTGATCTGATTCCCTCGTTTCAGTACGACGGTATCATTCTGCCGAGCAAGAAGAAAGCGACGAAAGGAGGAAAACGAGGTTGATGAAGTAAGGATAAATTTGGAGGATTATGTTTTGGTCTGCAAATTCGTTGCAGTTTGGGATGTCTTTGTTGAGTTGAATGATATGGAGTAAATTTATGAGGTTTATTTATTGATTCTGGTCTCTCATTCTCAGCTCGATGTGAGCGTATTCTTTTCAAATTGATGATTGTGATATCGTGTGATAAAGTGTGATCTAAATTTTAGCCTAATCGCATCTTCGATCAGTGATCGTGGTATCAATTTTCAAGTGGAACGTATGACGGAAAAGAAACCTCCGAGTTTTGGACCATTTGGCGTAGGTTAGTGTGTTTTGAACTTTGATTTTTGCGTGAATCGAAATTGGTTCCTTTTCAGGTGATCCGAGTGATCTTCGATTACGACACGTAGAAAGAGACGTACTCATATCTCGGATGGTCGGCGATATTGCCAAAGAAAAATGCGATGAATTTGCAAGACGTAAGTGCATCTCTGGGCTTTGATCATGGGTAACTTGGCGTATTTTCTTTCAGAATGGGCACGTTGTCAAGATCGATACGGTTTATCCGCAGTTGTGTATTGTCGTCCAATCACGCGTGAATACAAGAAGTGCTTAGTCGAATGGTAAGCGGATTTTCTCGAATTGATGTATCCATTTGGATGCCCAGATTTGGAGAGCTCTCCAATGCTCTCCACAGCAGAATGTTAGCTGCCTGTCTAATAATCCCTGTATTTCAGGACTCATAATCCAGACGTAATTCAAGAGTGTACGGAGAAATATCTGAAAGCTCGTTCCGAATATCGTCGAACGGGTGTTCACGACGAGAAACGTATGCCGAAAACGACGACGAAAGGCGATTTATCCTTTCATTAGATTACGATATTCGTTGAACGTAGCGACTGCGCGCGTAGTTGGTCAATAAATAATGACTGAATCTTCACGAGCACTGATGGATGATCGCGGTATTCGTACCGTCTATTTGAATGGATTCTCGCCCGGCTCGTTAGCGGATTCGGATATTGCGGATTATTTTGGATTATTATACGGCGGCCACGTACGTCGCGTGTGGATCGCCAGGAAATTCGGCGCCCACGCCTTGGTGGAATTCGACGGTCGAGAATTCGCCGATCGAACTATACAACAACGGAAACACCGATTGCGCAATGACGGGCCGCCGTTATTCGCGTGGAAATGCAGCAAAGGCGTTTATTCGAAACGAAATAAGAAACGGAAATTGGACGATACCAGTATTGATTCCGAAGATTGGGATACCGCCTCGACGTCAACGTCAACGTTTACAATTGACTCTGATCGTGGTTCAAATGGATTCGGACACGTCCGCGATCAAACGTCGATTCGTGAACTTTACGATTCATTGCGTATTACGGATGATGAACTTCGACGACGCGAAGATTTTCGTGCGGATTTGGAGCGACGGATTTCGGATATTGAAGTGTGGCCTCGGAATTCGAGATTCATATTGATCGGATCGACCGTCAATGGATTTGGATGGCGAAATTCCGACGTGGATTTGACTTTCTTAGTGGATTCAGTTTCGGATTCGTCCGATGGTGATCGGAGAATGACTGCTGACGAATTTCGTCGATTAGATCCAATTGGACGTCTGGAGATTATGGCTAGCACCCTGCGAGATTTGGAATCCGATTGCATCAGCGACATTGTCCAAATACACGGTCGTCGATGCCCGTTGATTAAATTTAAATTCAACGATTCGAATGGATCGATTCATTGCGAATTATCCGTAGATAATCCGCAAGCGGTTATGAATACTTTATGGTTACATCGACTAGCTTCCGAATTCAAATTTTTACCCGTACTATACACCATGTTTCGATGGTGGATCCGGAAATGGAATACGGCGGAGAAATCCACGTCACGATCGACGGCATTGAATGGATTTACCATCGCCTTGATCACCGTGGCTTATTTTCAACATCAAGGATCGATTTGTAAGGATTATAATCCAGGCGAAGGTATGTGAATTTTTGAATTTGCATTAGGAGTATGGGATTGCGTAATTGCGCAATATCATGAGGATGCAGTCCAGCCTGAAATTGCGCAATTTTGCATTTTGCAGCTTTAAATTCATTCTCCAAACTAATATTATCCTTCTTTCAGATCACAAAATCCCAATATCAACCGTTCCATGGACGGACACGTTCGACCAGTCTCAATTGCTCGATTTATTCCGCGATCTGATTCAATTCATCTCCGAAATCCGTTGGAAACAAACCGTATTCAGCCCCGCGCTCCAAATCAACGATCGTCCGATCATGTCCGCGTTGGAATTCATCACATCCGAATATTATAAAGACGGATTCAGATTTTCCCATATCAACGTCCAAGATCCGTACGATCGGTCGCATAATACGGCTTGGAACGTGTCCGAGGAGAATTTGAAACATTTGACGTCGGCTGTCGGTCATTGGATCGATCACGCTCAACGTCATTGGAATGAAGAAGCGTGGAAAGTGTTCACGTGGACTGTGGATATCGTCGACGACGTGGATTCGAGTACGGATCGACCCGATCGTCCGATCTTCGTATGCCAACCGTCGGCCGATAATTTGATCTCGTTATTACGTCACTACCCTCGACAAGACGTTGGTCGACAGTGGTGCCAATTAGCCGTCAAAGCTATCCTGGAAATTTTCAACGATATTCTCAAATTTCGTACGGCCGAAGAAGAAGGGGCGACTTCGGAAACGGAATTGCGATTCCATTGTTTGGCGTGGCACGTTACGTGGCAAATGGACAAGAGGAAAATCGTCTTCAAGAAATTGGCGGACGATTCTGGGATCGGCGCGAAGAGTAAATTTCGAATCGAACGCGAGATCAGTGAATCGATCGTCTCGCAGCAAGGAAAGGGAAAGAAGAAACGTTCGATCGAACCGGTAGGCGAATTTACGTTGATTTTGCGCGTGATCAATGAACGTGATCGTCAAGAACTGATTGGACGTATCGCAGGTGATAAGAATATTGGAATGTTGAAGAAATTTATGCACGGTTTGGTAGAGACGATTTTTGATGATGCCCTTAGACGAGTGTGCTCAAATTTGGATGTTCGTGAGAATGGTGTAATATAAATGCCTACAAATTTGCGTGATTATGCAACTGATCAAGCTTCAAATCGTGATCACTCGAAAATCAATACCTCGGAAAATCGATAATCTGATCACCTTTATCAATATTAATTATATGCAAAAATGATCAACACGATCATATTCAGCATGCTTTTTTATACCAGAAAATATATTTTCATGCGCATTTTTCTGATAAAATTGCCTCCATGAAGGGTTTTGAAAATATGCATTTTGTGTTACTGTAACCGCTCAGGGGAAACTTGCTTCGATTAGCACAATGCAAAATTTTGGGTCAATACAGGCATGTGATCATGATTATTTTCAATCCGTGATGATCACCTAGTGATCAAGCAGTGATCAGAGACTGATCAAAGCCATAAAAATGTGATCAAAGCTCCTGATATCCCAATCATCGCCAATACGAGCATGAATAACACTGATCAGACAGTGATCAAAATGAATCAGCTTGCGGTCATGATGATCATATTCTGATCATAGTGATCGATCACTACATTCTTGTTATTTATACGAAGCTGTTTTCATGCTAAATTTTCTAAATTTTCCAATAATATTTGTAGAAATGCATTTGTGCAATTTTTGCCTAGTCAGCCAAGATGATACAGTGTATAGTGGTCCGGTCTGAACGATTAGCCAATCACGTCAGGCCACGCCTCCACCGGGATATGTGTGCGTGGCAGGAAAGTTGCATTGGGTGATTTTCATCGTGCACACGTCATTGCGTGATTTCGCTTTGGTCGAGTCGAGTCGGGTCGAGTTCGGATTGAATTTGTTGGGTGGAAGAAATCG
>JAQIWJ010000598.1:0-18687 GCA_034695185.1 Discolaimus major
CCTTTCAATCTTGCCATTGGATAAATTTTCTGTATAGATGAGAAATGGCTATATCGCAAACAGTTCAGTCTACTTAACATAAAATTATTCATTCAATGACAGCTGAAAAAACCTGTCCTTGATACTAGACGAGTTTTTAGGTCTGCAGGCGTTTCGCTGGATGCTAAATTACAAATTCTTTTAGCAGCAGAATTATTAACCTGTTTTTAAACTAAATTGCCTGAAGCTGAATTAGTCGCCTTGACGACCTTTACTGTAATCTGCTAGCAAACGACTAAACAAAACTGTTCATCCAACAGAAATGAAAGGAAAATTAATCCCATGGTGCTCTTTTTCAAACAGCCGGTGATTATTGGCTTTCTTTGATGCATGTGTAAGAGCTTGTGCACTCAAATTGGAGAACTGCGTCTGATACTTGACCCTACAGTAGGAATCTATGCAATATTATTACAAATGTGATACAGAAAGAGAAAGAGCAGTATATAAACCGTCAAATCTGGCCACACTTTGCCCTTCAGTTTGGTGAGCACAGTTAGCACAATAACGCAACTAACCTGGGCAGCACACATACTTTTGGTTCTATTGGAGAATCAATTCTTTCGTTAGCCATGAATTAACAGGAGATCAAAATATGGCCGATGTCGTAGGCTAGGTTGAAGTATGCTTGCTATTAAATTTGCCATAGCAAATTTTTATTAGCTGAGGCAAATACTGTGCATTTTTTCAACATGACCAATCTGGGCTGTGCTGATTCAGGTGCTAAACTGTTCAACTATTCAAATATGATCTGCCCATACATGCATATTTTGGCAAAGCAACTACTGTACCAAGGCTTTTCTTAGCATTGTCATTGATACTTTCCCAATACAATGTTCAAACATTGCAGCTAATTTCTTTCCCACGCCCCTAGAAATCCCGGTCTTGTTTTCCCAACTCATTCTAAAGTTTGTACTCGTCTAAATTTCACCGCATCTTTTTATGTTTTGGTCTAAATTAGTCCGTTGTAAATTTGAAATTCTTGACAAGCTTACACTGGGCGTTGCGTTTCATCATACTATGCACGTATGTTTGTGTAGTTCCAATGGGCATCTTGTCAAGAAAATGCATCTTCTGACTATTTGGCTGCCAGGATGCGTTTTTAAAAGAAAAGAGCGGAAAGCAAAGGCTAAACTTCTTGCCTACTTGAAACTTCATTGTTTTTCTCCACCTTCTTCTTAGTTAGCTGCCTCTTTAGAAACTGGTTTAATAATCTATTGCTATCCTATTTGCCTAGCTTTGCATTGGCTGGATCCAAGTATTGTGTACAGAAATGAAGCATCTTTTCGAGTATTGATATTTAGTCATCATACGTATCGAATTTCTATCTTTTATATATTTTCACAAACACAACTTCTCTGCTCGCACTCGGGGGTTTTGCTTGGTCAAGGTTAGGAAGGCGAGGTTAAAACCGAACTAGTTGAACATCCGCCTCATTTCTCATAAATTTCGAAAAGCTAGTCGCTTTAGAACGTCAGAAAGACGTCTTCCCTTCATTGCTTCTGGAAATTCTAAACGCTGAACCCTCTGCTCGGGCTGAGGAGAACAGCAGCAACGTAAAGCTTGTTGAAAGTTAGAAAATCTCGAAAACTGCTAGCTCGACTTGCTGGTGAAGAAGGAAACCTTTCACTTCGAGTCGAAACGAACGTTCACAGGCGGCGGTGCGTGTTGGAACGTCTTCAGCCCTGAGTGAGGAGAGCTGTTAGAAGAGAGCTCCATTTACCAGCCGGGAAAAGGAGCTAAAGAGGGTCCCTGGCACATCCACTATTCAGGTATGTACCTTTTCGGATGCCACACTCAAAATGTTTCCTGCGAATGATGAGAATGCGAGAAAACCTTGCCAAGGTGTCAATAAGGGTTACTTATTTTAGACTCGCATTAGGAAAAAGCCTAATTTCGATGCACCATATGGTGCGCATTATAAATGCACAAAGTCGAGAATGAAATTCATTGAGATAATGTTGTTATTCTTGCTAAGCTGCTTTTCATATTTCGGCTGAGAAATTTTTGAGCAGCTTCTGATGAGATTAGCTGGTATCTTGGCTTTGACCGATTTTTTGCAGGGCCCAATGTCAGAATTTTTTAAGCATCCTATTGTCATTTTTGACACCTGTCAGAGGAGGACGGATGTTTAGTTTTGAATGCCTCAAGGATTGGCAGTGGTTGCTATTTTCAGTTGCATCTGAAGCCAGGCTAATGCTTGGTAGGGAAGTCAGAATTCTGGATTCTGGGATTTTCTGCCATGGCTTTGATAGTCTTATCCACTGTTTTGATGGAAGTACTATTTTTGGAACGTTGATAAAACTCTATATAATGCAAGGGGGGTCCAGTGGCATACCGAGGTCGGCGGTTTTAGGGGGTGCAATTGCACCGCTGGACCCCCCCCCCCTCGGTACGCACTGGGGGTCCTTTTGTAACTGAGCCCGCATAGCTCAGTCGGTAGAGCGTTAGGCTTTTAACCTAAATGTCCAGGGTTCGAGCCCCTGTGCGGGCGGATATTTTTGCTGTTTTTAAATTGCGCAATCCGCTCACTCGATCTAACCTGCCTTGATTAATCCCCATTCCGCTTTGTGACTATCATCAGATTTACAACGCTTGTTCAAATCCCATCATTGGAATAGTCTTTTGTCCTTTTCATGCCTGGATAAATCAGTGATCTCTCCTTACCACGTGTGCGATTTTGCCAATAGCTAATGTCTGCATATTTATTTGTCTTAGCCAACCATGACCTTTTTATGCACACAAGTCTAAATGTTTCTTCACTACTGCCTAAAGCAAACTTTTATAAGCATCCCACTGTACTTGAAATAGTCATTTTTTTAAAATACCGCACCGTCTGAATAAACATGAATCGTTAGTCTAGCTTTTGAAAATGTTTCCTATGTACATATTTTGGATAGCATGCCTGTCCAAATTTTCCAAGTTTGCTTGTTTCACTCGAGTTAAATTACTCAGTTTTGAGCAAAAGTTTTTATTCATACCAGCTAGTTACTGGTAGCGTTGGATGGAAGTAATAAATATTTTCACTTTTCTTGATCTAAACTGGCAGGAGGCTACCAGTTAGCACCAGCATTGCTAAAGTTCATCATAAAATTTTTCACCCAATTCCCCTGAACAGCTGGCTCCAGCCAGGCTGGTCCCTGGCATTTCGATGCTAACGTCATTGAGAGTTTTCGTAGATTCGCCTTGATGGATATTCTGAAATTCATTCTTTTGAAAAAGTGCTAAAAACTGGCGTGAGGCATTTTCACTTTTTGCTAGGCTTTGAATCTTGAATTTTTATTGCTTCTGATGAGTCTGAAAAATTTTGGAAGGTCTGGGCGGGTTTTGATTGAAAATAGCTTGTGCTCTTATTGATTGATAGAAGTCAATAATTAATCTTGAATGTATAAAATTAGAATATTTGAATTTATTACTCCAAAATAAGTTATAACTTGACACATAAAAGGTCATGCAAATGCAATAGCGATGCTGGCCATGATGGTGTGACTATTTTGAATATCGACTGACCCAATGAGTACTGTTGCTAAAATCGATTTACCAATGGTCTGACTATTCTGACCATCCCACAACTTGCACTGATCATTCTTATATTAAACTAGGTATCCAATCAGCAGAATGATTATCGTCTGATGTTGGCTAATTGCATTTGCTAGATTCGTTTATCAGATGAATCATACCTGATAGAATAAAATACAATCAATAGTCTGACTATTCTGACCATCCCACAAGCTCCACTGATCAGTCGCATATCAAACTGATCAATCAGGAGCAGAAGTTACGCGTGAACTAGCTGTTTGTCATTTTCTGAACTCATTCATCCCAGATGAATTATATAATGCTAAAGAATGTAGTCAATAGTTTGACTATTCTGACCATCCCATAACTATTGCTGATCACACTCATCTCATCAGAAAATTCAGTCAGCAAATGATTCCCATCTGAGATTAGCTGATTGCATTTGCTAAAATTCGTTTATTCTGGGTTGATCATGTCCAGACACAAAATAAAAATGCTTGTCAATGGTTTGACTATTCTGACCATATCACAGCTCCCATTGACATGCTCATGTCAGATCACATACACATCCAATCACCAGCATAATAAGATTTGACATCAAAAAGTGCATAGCAAATGCAATGTTGAAATTCATTTTTAGTCTGACTATTCTGACCCAAACATTCCATAGCTTCTTCTGTTCAAATTATCGATGATGTATTTTTCAGAACATCCAAGTTGAACCATCAGAATGAAGGAATTGGTCGCCTTGATCCAGTTTTTCATGATCTATTGCGTCTGGTGTTATAATTGCTGTTGCGGAAAGAAGCCCATCACTGGCGCCCCAGGAGAGCAACCGTGTAAAAAAGCCTTGCCCATCATCGGAGGTCGATTGCAGGAAAGCAGTTACAGCGATAGCGAAGCCATGGATGGTAAGAAAAGGAAGAAAAAGCGTCACGGTTCACCGTCCCCCTTGGCCAATGGTCATCAAAGCGATAGCGAAAAGGTGAATCTGATCGATGGCTCGGACGAAAGGGATAAAAGGCACGTGAGTCCAGAAACGTTCATTCCATACATCGATGCGGATGTGGATGATCTGAATTCGAAAGAGAAATTCGTCGGTCCTGGTCGATTGAAAAAACGCCTTTACAGTGCTAATGCGGCTGATCAGCAAAAGACTACCAAGAAGGTGACTTTGTGTTTGAAAGATGAAAGATTGGAATTGGAAAGAACGTTGATCAGTGAATCGATATTGAGAAGTGATCAGTATGATCATAAACGCACCACTGATCGATACGTCCAAAGGACATCCACGTATGAGAATGAGCCAAGTGGATCAGGACCAGATGGAAGGTCAGATGAATTTCAGCCAGTATTGGATGCAGCGAGAAAGAATGAATTCGAGGCAGTGCAATTGCAGAAAACTTACATGCAAAAGGCCGTGTCAGAAAGGCACCAATTGGAGAAAGCTCAACGTGAAGCCGAAGCCATAGTGGCAACGTCCAATTTATGGATGTTACAAGAACGTATCGATGAAGTGGATGAAGAAGTGGATAGTAGCGTTTCGGAACGAGCCAAATTGGAATCCAAGCAAGTGACCAGAGTCCAGTCGCCAGTGACCCATCGTGTTGAGTCTCCACCAGGCGTGAAATGGCCAAGACCAACCAAACCTATGGAAAGTCCAGATAGCGCAATGGAGACCGCGCGTTCGGAAATCGCATTTTCGCCCATGTCTTCGAGTAGTCAAGTGGATAAATGGGCCAGTCGAGTGCAAAGCGATACCAGTGGGTATGATATCAGTTTATCCAGTGCCCATGCCTCATCGCCAGCCACGAAGAAATATCCGAGTTTGGAACCAGTGTCGCTGTACAGGGATCGATCTGTTGATGAAGTTGGAACGGTCAGTGAGGGTAGTCGAATCGGGACCCCGCAACGCGATGTGAGGCAACGTCAAACAGCTTCTTGGGGCAGAGAAAGATCGAAGACACCATCCGATAAATCATATACTGCTGGAATATTGACCACAACCACGATCACAACTGTTCAAACCAATACCACGATCACTGAAGAAAGGGCGACATTGCCTAAATCTGGACAGTTGGAACAAATCAAGATGCCAAGACCCGAGCCATCAGATCACATTGTGATGCCAAGACCAGAACCCAATGAACAAGTGATCATGCCAAGACCAGAGCCAGAAATGGAGCAAGTCTTTATGCCAAGACCTGAACACGTGAGGGTGCAGGCGACCATGCCAAGGCCAGAAATGCCACTGGCTTCTGGTCAGCCGCCTCTTGCAACCACAAGGTTCGAGGCAACCATGTCAAGGGCTGAATTGCCATTTGCTCCTCGTCAGGAGCCTGTTGCAACTGCAGATATCAAATCAACCATGCCAAAGCCTGGTGCAGCACCAACAGTTGTACCAGCAGAAATCAGTGATCAAGGTCGCAGACCATCGGATGAGTTGAAAGAATTGCATTTGACTGTGTCACCGTTAACCAATGGAGTGCGTCAGTTGGTGGATGATTCGAGCAGAATCGTGAGTCAGCAGGACGACACCAGATTGACAAACGAATATTTGACCAATTTGAGTCACATGTTGATCGCTGATTGCCGACCATTTCATCAAAATGGGGATGGAATCCATGTGGAGACTTGTGATCATGTCCATGTGGAACGGATTGATCACATGCATGTCCAGACAATTGATCAGATGTCAGTTGATCAAACATATCGCATTGATCACGAGCATATGCGTGGTGCAGCAGTACCAAAATCAATCGATAAAAGGCAGATGCAAGATCAACAGGCCAAGAAATCGAAATATGATTGGATCATGGAGAGTTCTCAAAGATTATTCGTCGATAGTGGATATCAAGATGAGTCATTTACCGAGTACAAAACCTCAGCCAATATCCAGAAAACATTGGTTGAGAGTAAATTTCATGAACAGACAATTGGTGCGCCATCATATTTGCCCATGCGACCAGGCGATATACCTGTCCAAACGTTGACACCAACAGAGACTGGGCTATTCGGATTTTACCAACCTGCAGGTCCGCAGAGAAAAGCCAGTTCTCCTGAAATGAGAGCACAACGTGGTATCACTGATGCGAGTGATAGCATGAGATCTGATTGGGCACATGGAAGCCCTGATATTGCTGGAAATAGAATTCGGATCGATGGTCAAGTGTCCAAGCTTAGCGATTCGACCAGCAGTCAGCAAACTAGGCCAGCAGCAAGGGGTATTATCAGTGAAGCCGAATGGCAACAGAGACGGTGGGAGTCAGCAACATTTGGACAAGTCATTGGTCAAGCAGCTGGCGCGCCTGGAGGCGCAGCCACAGGTCAACCACCATCTAGACCAGAAGTCCCATGGGAACAATTGCCATTATCAGAAGTATTCCCAAGAGTTCAGCAAGCAGACATCACGTTGGACCAACGTGAAAGGGCCAGTGCAGGATTCGACCGACTCTCATTCGCTCCAGCATTGTACCAAGATAGCACGCGTCCAAAACATAAACCATCATCCAAACGGTCATCGCTCAGGCGCGAATCCAGCAGCAGCAGTAACGGCGAGGAGAAGGAGAAAAAGAAGAAGTTCAGTGGCAAAGTTGGTTCGGTATCCCAAACCACGACTACGCAACAACAACGATCCCAATTGATACACCAACAACAGGAAATATTATCTCAAGAAATTCATGTCAAAATTGGGAAAACGGCGAAAGAGCAATTGACCATTTCTCAACAGAGAGTCATGGCTGGCCATGAGGTCGACCAATATGAAAGGAGAGATGACACTTGGTCCAGAGAATTGCGAGAAAAGGAAGCGATGGAGAGTAAACAGGAAAAATCAGAATACGAGGAATGGTTGTTGAGGAAATTGAAAGAAGATGCCAGTCGTACTGTAGAAGATATCAGCACCACCACAGGGTACAGTGCGGATGAATCGGAGGGTGTGCAGATGGACAGTCGCAGACGCAGGTCTGAACGAGCGAAGGTCCAAGCTACGTTTAGCAGGTTGGATACTGAATCCGGATTCGGTGCTAGCGAATCCGAACGACTTCAAATATCGGAGCAGTCAAGAAGACAAGCCGAATCAGGATTCGATTTCAGGAGCCTGATCCATATGGAAGATTGTGAAGAAATCCACAAGCAATGCGATAAGGATGAAAGTAACCTGAGGTTGACCATGTCCAGAAATGAAGACCATTCGGATTTGGAACTGACCATACCGGAATATGGTCGAATTGCTCGATCCGAGGAAAGGCACGTACTTTCGCCTGGCCAACAATTGAGAGCATCCACATTTTCACCCGATGACAGACGTAGGCGCAGAATACCCACACCATCGCCACAGCGATCATGCTCAGCAGATATCGATTTCGAAGTGAAACCGCATACTAAAGGAAGTACCAGTACTACCGTCGCCGTCAAGGAAAAACAAGTTCAGAATCGATCCAGCGCTTCATTGGCCATCAGTTCATTGCAATCGAGAGCGGAAATTTATGAAGAAGCTGCATCGGAGGAGAAAGATTCGTTTTATGATTCATCATCCATGCAAACCATCCCGGAAGAGGAAGAGATCGAGTATGTGGCCGATTTGGTCAATTCTGGTCCAGCCGAACATGCCTTCTATAAATTCAGAGCTAGGCTAACCGATTATCAAGGATACGAACGATTTGTAGCTGCAGCAACCACAGTGCCACCAACGCCTGTGCAGGAGCAAGTGGCGGATTTAAATCCTGCCAGCTTTATCCAGGAGGAAGAAGCTGTGTCTGGGACTGTCTTGGTCAAAAAGGATGCGCGCCCTGAACCACCTGTCCAAGATGAAGAGATGACAAGTGTCACCATTGGGAAACGTGATGAATCAGCCGAAACCATAACTCAAATGATGGAAGGCGCCACATTGATGATTGGGTTGCAATCATTCAGATATGAACAAGATGAAGCATCCATCCAGTTGTCATCAGACATCCGAAGGTTACTCAAAGCTGAATCGATGCATCGATATCAAGAAACTGCTATGAGTTCTGCACTGCAAAGGCAAGAACAAATTGATCAAACTGCAGTAATCCAATTGATACCAAGTCCGGATGATACTACATTTGGACTGGCCCACATTGATCAGAAATTTGAAGGCACTGCAATCAGCAGCAGCTTGGAATCCACGGATCAGCGATTTAGTGAAAAAGAGATCAAGATGATCTCCAAACGCGACGAATCGAATTTCGCTTCAGTCAGACTGACCCAAGGTGTGGATGAGCAATCGCTGGCTGTCATGATGCAAAATTTGAAATTGAGCGAGGAGAAAACGTCAGGTAAATTCAGGCCAAGACCAGATGAAACGAATTCAGCACGGCTGCAAATGGTTCAGAAATATGATCAGATTGCAACAGCACCTGATCTCCGATCAGAGCAAGCGAGAGAAGCTGATCAATCGACAAGTTTGATCCCCAGTCCCGATGACAGGACATTCGCTTCATTGCAAATGAAGCAAAGTTATGATGAAGCCAGACTGGAGGCCAGTTTGAGGTCATCAGCTGGCCCTGATCATGAAGAACAAACATTGAGATTAACACCAAGTCCGGATGATAGGAATTTCGCCAGTTTGGAAATGAGGCAAAGATATGAACACGCCCAGACATCGGTGGCTTGGCAATACACAATGATCAGGGAAGATAGCACTGGAGTCAGGCTTACCCCAGTCCCAGATGACGGTACATTCGGAAGAGCCCAAATGGAGCAATCGTATGAAGAGGATTTCCTACCGATCTTAATGAAATCACCCAGGAAATCGATCGACGAAGACACTGGATTGAGATTGACACCTGGTCCGGATGAATCCACATTCGGTGCTGCTTTGATGATCCAAAAGTATGATGAGACATCAATCTCCAAATCGATGGATTACTTTGAAAATCCAAATGCGATACCACCAAGGTCCGAAGTGGAAATCGAAATCATCTCAAAGTGTGATGAGCTCAATTATGCTCGAACCCACATGACCCAAGGTGTGGATGAGAAATCATTATCAGTCATGATGCACAGTGTCAGGCCAAATGAGGAGAAAACATCCGCCAAATTGCCAATGTTCGATGCCAGAAATTCAGCAGCAATTGAGATGGTACAAAGGTACAAGGAAGCAACTACAAGCGCCATGTGGAAATCCACCACTGGTCGTGAGGACGAAGCGGATATCCGACTAAATCCACCGCCAGATGAAAGGACTTTTGGCAGTTCGTACATGAAACAGTATTATGACGAAATCACATTGCCTGTTTCGATCGATAGTCCTAAAGAGCCCGATGTTGAACAATTGTCGTTGCGATTGACACCGAGTCCTGATGACAGGAATTATGGAACTGCCGAAATGACCCAAGAATTCGATCAGACCCTGTTGTATCGATTGATCGAATCCAGAGCAGTACGCACTGATGATACAGCCAAAATCACTTTGATCGATCAAAGGCATAAGACCAATTTTGCTGCAGTTAGTAAAACAGAAGGCATCGATGAACAAGGATTATCGATCATGATGCAATGCACCAAATCAACCGAAGAGAAAACGTCGGCCAAATTGGTACCCAGAAAAGATAGTTCAACATTTGGTACTGCGTTGATTACTCAAAAATACAAAGAAACCAACACGGAGATCAGTTACAAATCCAGCAGTATCAGGGAAGATGATACAGCCAGGATTAGCCTAATCCCATCTCCGGATGACAGGACCTACGGAAAGGTCGGTTTGGATCAACGATACGATGAAACATCGATCACTCGATTATTGGATTCGGAGAAACGTAAGCGAACCGATGCCATATTGCTTTCATCAGAAATCCAGCTTATCCCTAAAAAGGATAAATCCCAATTTGCTCATGTCCAACTCACGCAAGGCATAGACGAAATTTCCATGTCTGTACTAATGCCATGCATAAGGTCTAGCGAGGAGAAAATCCATGTAAAATTGGCACCAAAACGTGATCCGTTGACTTTCGTAAAAACAGAACTAACCCAAAAGTATAGCGAATGTAAATTGAAAGTGATGTGTAGATCGAAGGCTATTAGAGCCGATGATGATGCGTGGATTCGTCTTACACCTCCACCGGATGGCCAAAACTCGGCCCAGACTGATTTGGATCAATGGTACGATGAACAACACGCGGTGATTTTGCTGAGATCCCCGATCCCCGCTCAATCCGAAGAAGCCGCCATTCGATTGACGCCTGAACCTGATGAGAAGACATTGGCTTACGTGGAATTTTCCTTGGCCTACGATGAAATCGATTCGAAACAATTGAAATTTTATCGATCATCCGATAATGATCATGCCAAAATCAAATTGGTTTCGAAAAAGGATACAAAGAATTTCGCCCAAATGCGAAAGACTCAAGGCGTGGACGAGAAATCGCTATCGATCATGTTGCATTCGGAACGCGTGAACGAGGAAAGGACCGCATTCAAATTGGCGCCAATGAAGGAGCATTCGAATTTCGCAACATTACTGGCAGTCCATAAGTATGCACATACGAAAACAGGCATATCATGGAAAAAAGCAAGCGCAAAAGAGGAACACGCAAATATCAGACTCACACCAGAATTCGATGAACGCACACACGCAATCGCAGAATGCGATCACTATTATAATGAGCAAAAATTTTCGTGTCATTTGCAATCGGATAAAATCGATAATTACAAAACAGCCATTGACCTAGTCTCAAAGCGTGACACCAAGAATTTTGCCAAAGTCCATAAAACGCAAGGTGTAGATGAGAAATCGATATCGGTCATAATGCATTCTGAAAAATCGAATGAAGACAAGGCATCGATCAAACTGATCCCAAAGCCTGATGTAACGAATTTTGCATCAATGATGTCTTATCATGAATATGATGAAACTGAAGTTTCAAAATCGTGGATATCAACTGCGATCAGAGAGGACAGCGCCAAAATCAGGATCACACCGCCGATTGATGATAGTACATTTGAATTGTTGGACTTCAATCTGGAATACGATGAAGAAAAGATATCTTGCCAAATGCAATCGACCAAAAAGGAGCACCAAAATGCCAATATCATTTTGGTATCCAAAAAGGATGTATCAAATTTTGCCAGTGTCCAAATGACTCAAGGCGTGGATGAGAAAAATCTGGCTGTTTTGATGAATTGCGAAAGGTCCAGTGAAGAAAAAGCATCGATCAAATTGGTACCAAAGAAAGATGTATCGATTTTTGCCTGTGCGAGGTCTGATCAGAAATATGATGAAATCGATGCATCGATATCGTTTAAATCATCAGCGATCAGAGAGGATAATGTCAAAATCAGGCTGACACCACCTCCTGATCAAGCCACGTTTGATCAAATCGATTTTGATCAGTCGTTTGATCAGGATACAATATCTTGCCATATGAAATCCGCCAAAGAACAGTCGCTAAAGACCAACATTCTGCTGGTTGCCAAGAAAGATGTTTCAAATTTCGCCAGTATCCAAATGACTCAAGGTGTGGATGAGAAATCACTATCGATCATGATGCATTCAGAGCGATCATCAGAAGAAAAAGCTGCGATCAAGCTGGCACCTCGAAAAGATGCTGCAAATTTTGCAATTTTACGATCCAGCCATGCTTATGAGCAAATCAAGACGTCAGCATCGTACAAATCATCAGCGATCAGAGATGCCAACGCGAAGATCAGGCTGACACCGGAAACTGATGATCGCACGTATGATCATGTACATTTGTATCATGACTACGACCAAAGATTGATATCTTGCCAATTGCGGCCGACCAAAGAAAATGTCCAAAGTACATCCATTCGATTGGTATCCAAAAAGGATACATCCAATTTCACCAGCGTCCATATGACCCAAGGCGTGGATGAGAAATCGATGGCCATCATGATGCATTCCGAAAGGTCAACCGAGGAAAAGGCAGCGATCAAGTTGAAACCAAGGAAGGATCCATCCAATTTCAGAATTGCGCAATTGGTGCAAGCTTATGATGAAACACAGGCGAGCATCAGTTGCAAGTCGAAAACCATCAGAGAAGGTAATGCTCACATTAGGATCACGCCTACGGCTGATGATCTGACGTTCGATCAGCTGCAATTCGATCAGCAATTCGATGAAAGTGCATTACTACAACAATTGCAATCTAAGAAAATACAATTGCAAAGTACTAAAATCACATTGCTGTCTAAAAAGGACACGTCCAATTATGCAAGTGTCAACATGACACTGGGTGTGGATGAAAAATCATTATCAATCATGATGCATTCCAATCGATCATATGATGAAAAAGTTTGGATAAAATTGAAACCTAGGAAGGATGCTGCCAATTGTGCAAGTTTGAAATCACATCACTCTTATGAGGAGATCAATACATCAGCATCATACAAATCATCAGCAGCCAGAGTTGCCAATGCACAAATCAGATTGACACCGATCACTGATGATCAGACATTTGATCAGGTGCAATTTGATCAACAATTTGATGAAATAACACTCAAACAGCAATTGCAATCTAAAACAATACAATCGCAGAATGCCAAGGTCACACTGCTATCCAAAAAGGACATCACAAATTTCGCCAGTGTCAACATGACACTTGGTGTAGACGAAAAATCACTATCAATAATGATGCATTCAGAAAGATCGTCTGAGGAAAAGGTTGCAGTCAAGCTGATCCCAAGGAAGGATGCAGCCAATTATGCAAGTTTGAAATCACATCATGCCTTTGAGGAAATGAGTGTTGCAGCCTCATATAAATCACCAGCAATCAGAATGGCCAATACACAAATCAGATTGACACCAATCGATGATGATCAGACCTTTGATCAGGTGCAATTCGAGCAGCAATTCGAGGACTCCACAGTACTGCAACAGTTGCAATCTAAGAAAATGCATTTGCAAGGTACAAATATCACACTGGTGTCCAAGAAGGACACCTCCAATTATGACAGTGTCAACATGACACTTGGCGTGGATGAAAAATCATTATCAATCATGATGCATTCCAATCGATCGATTGATGAAAAGGATTCAATCAAGCTAATCCCGAGAAAGGATGCAGCCAATTGTGCTAAATTGACATCTCATCATGTGTTTGAAGAAATCAATACATCAGCCTCATGTAAATCACCTGCAATCAGAGTAGCCAATGCACAGATCAGGCTTACACCGATCGATGATGATCAGGCATTTGATCAGGTGCAAACCGATCAGCAGTTCGATGAAATCATGCTCATGCAGCAATTGCAATCAAGAAAATCAGATATTCAAACTGCTGAGATCACCCTGATATCGAAAAAGGATATCACAAACTATGCAAGCATAGAAATGACCCAAGGCGTAGATGAGAAATCACTATCAATCATGATGCATTCAGAGCACGCAAATGAGGAGAAAGCCAGCATAAAACTAATCCCTGGCCCTGATTCCACAAATTCAGCCTCGTTGAGCAATATGCAAAAATACGATAAAACACAAGCGAATCTTAATTTTGAATCTTTTGACACCCACATTGAAAACGCCCAAATTACCCTAATCCCGAAATCTGATGAAAGCAATATGGCATACGCAGAAATGCGACAAGATTATGATGAATCTACAGTATCTTTACGTATCTCCATGCGTCCAGGTTTGGACGAAGACGAATCGACGGATATTCGTCTCACACCAGCTCCGGATGACCACCGATTCGCCGCATTGGAATTCTCGATTAGCCCCGAGGAAGTGGAAGTACCAGTCATGGTTATGGGTGGTGAAACCGAATGGGATTACGCGTCGGCAGACACGAAATTGACCATCACCCAAAGGAAACAGCGTGAAAGGAAGGAGCTGGAAGAAACCCAGGAATCCGCAGATGAATCACTGACACTCCAAATCGAGAAACGCGAGAAAGGTGAACTGATCGAGGAGTATGCTGAGGAAGAAGAAAGGAAATACTACGAGGAACATTTGGATCAATGGCAAAAAGAGATCGATGAAAGAAAGAAAGGCCTCGTGTGCAAAGCCGAACAATGGATCGAAACTTCGGAAGACGAAGCGTCCATTTCATTGATCACCACGCCGAAACCGCATCAGAAGAAACCCCGAGTATTGGTCACCGAGACAACGGAGGAGGATGAGGAAATACAAAAGTACAAAGTGAAAAAGGGCGAATCCGGAGATGGCGGAGCTGAGGAGGAGGCGGTTGATGGTGAATCCAAAAAGGGAAAGAAAGTGCATTTCGATACTGTCACTACGCAGGAGGAAGAGGATAGATTGAGCGTCAGTCAACAGAAGAAAGATCTTTTGAAACTGCCGTCCAGGGATGGAAAACCGAAGAGGAAATCTGCTCCTAAAATGTAAGTGTGCTGGCTGTATTGAATTTGTTTGAAATGCAGTGCATGCTGATGGAGGCAAACAGGCACAGTTCCAGGCAAGCTGAAAGTCAGAAAATGCTTGATAGTTGTGCGAAAAAGTTTTATTTTGCTCCATCATGCTTGCAATGTGATAAGTTATATAATAATCAGTTACAGCTGATTTGATTGTTTATCATGCCGTGTTTGCAGCATGCCTTTAAGTTTGAATTATGTCGATTTTGCACAATCTTTATTATGTTGCAATGTGTGATATTATTTTCAGATCACGGTTTACATTGGCCATCAGGTTTGGTTGTTATGCATGCAGTTTTATTTGCATGATATAATTTTGATCACTCATCATAGTGCTATGCTGAAATATTTCATAATTATTGCAAGCATGTTTTTAATTATGCATATCTTATAATCAAAAATTTTTCCATGCACTCACTGGAACTATCTACTGATACTGTATATCCAAAAGTCTTGACCCGAACTTCCCCTAAATTACTCCAGATTTACCCATCCTGCATGCCATCGTTTATTTTTCAGTATGCCAATGGAACCAGTCCCATTCAAACCCAATTTGGTCCTTCATCATTTGGAAGTATCGTCGCCCGCATTCGTTCCATCGTATCGATCGTTGGACGATATCAGCAAAGCCATACGGGACGCTGGTTTGGATAGCAGTAATCTCATATTCGGTATCGATTATACCAGGAGTAATTTGTATCTGGGAGAGGATACGTTCGATGGATTTTCGTTGCACCATACCGAACCTGGAGTATTGAATCCTTATCAACAGGTGAGGTCATTTTGGGTCAAAGTGGGTCACTGATCAGGACTTGGTCCTTGGACTGGCACATGCAAAGCAGGAGTCATCCCTGACCATCACCATGGGATAGGATAGAGGTCATTTTTGGGTCAAACTGGCCACTGATAAGTACTTGATCACTGGACCTGTACCTGCACTCAACAGGGTGACTTCCGTGACCATCTCCATGGGTCACTGACCACTGGAACCATGACCATATCCATGGGTCACTGACCACTGGAACCATGGACATGCACCTGCACTCAACAGGGTATCTCCATGACCATCTCCATGTGACACTGACCCCTGGGACCATGACCCTTTACATGGGTCACTGACCCCTGGAACACGGTTACAACCCTATTGCATCCAATGCACGTGTCCTGCCAGTGACCCAAATCACACGTCATCAATCACCCTTTTCAGGTCATCCGAATCGTTGGCAAGACGCTGTCCAGCTTCGATGAAGACGGTCTCATTCCAGCTTACGGGTTCGGTGATGAAACCACCACTGATAAGGCCGTATTCAAATTCGATGGAACCGGCAAAGAAGGATATTGCCAAGGATTCGAGGAAGTATTGGAAGTTTACAATCGAATCACGCCCACCGTGAAATTGTCTGGGCCAACCAATTTCGTGCCATTGATCGAGAAGGCTATAAGAATATGCAAGAGTAAAAAATCGGTAAGTCTTTGTTTGATAACTATCATAAAATATTGCGCAATCTAAACCTTCAGTATCATATCCTGGTCATTGTTGCTGATGGTCAAGTGACGAATGAGAAAATCAACCAGAGGTCCATCGGACACGCCTCACATTTCCCATTATCGATTGTCATGTAAGTGATCAATATTGATTTTTCGCTGCCTTCCTGTAAAATGATATTTCAGGGTTGGGGTTGGCGATGGACCATGGGACACGATGATGAAATTCGACGATTCATTGCCAAAGAGGCAATTCGACAACTTTCACTTCGTCGATTTTCATAGGGTAAAGATTCAAATTTGCATACCTGGCATTGAAGTAAGCAATCTCATGATCCTTAGGTTGTCACTGGTGTTCAAAATCCGGAAGCCACGTTCGCACTGCACGCCTTGATGGAAATACCTGATCAATATAAAGCGATTAGGAAATTGGGTCTTCTACCGAAAATGGAGGACCCGAATGTGGCTGCATGAGTTGTTTTTTCTTGTGAGCGTGCAATGCTAGTGATATTTGCAAGCGCTCGCATCTTTTGTGAATATTGCGCAATCTACTTGGCGGTCGTGTTTTCAAGTTAGTATTAGGTTTTCGTGCTTTGCGTGGAGAAGCAAATATCGGATACGCATAACAGTCTCCATGACTTCTTCGCTTACCTTCATTGTTTTTGTGCAATGCTGCCGCCTTATTGTGCTGACCGCAATAATTGCGGAGTACTTTGTAATGGATGATGTGGTACTTTTTTGATGTGAAGGAGGATGTAGATGATTTACAATATAATGGTATTACATAGTAATCGTAAAATACAAGATACGCTATCACAGCGATAGGCTTCATCGAAAAATTCAAAATTCAAATTTCATAATGTTGTTGATTCAAATATCTCGGAGATAAAATAGATGCCTGTACTCAGTCAAGGCTTCGGAGATGTGAGATAGTTCGTTTCGTGACGATA
Source organism: Discolaimus major (assembly GCA_034695185.1). Taxonomy (NCBI): domain Eukaryota; kingdom Metazoa; phylum Nematoda; class Enoplea; order Dorylaimida; family Qudsianematidae; genus Discolaimus; species Discolaimus major. Next base: position 17,346 of record JAQIWJ010000598.1, read on the forward strand.
GTAGACACTCCCAGCGAATCACCAAATATTGCACAAATCGAATCCACTGAACTAGGAATGAGCAATGACCAAAGATCGGAGTCGATAGTGACCACGACAATCGGCTGAAAGAATTGTGATGAGGAGATTGCAAAGTGATCTTTGCAATGCAAAGTGATCAGATATCACAATATGCACGGACAAAGATTGAGGGCTGAAGTTCGTTATTGAGATAACCAATAATCAATATACATGAAATATGAGGAATCGCACTCGAGATAGGAATCAGGAAATACACAGAATATGTTCCGGACTCAACCAGGAACCAATGCAAAAGAGCATAGGCGTGATCTGAATACTAGCTCAAGGCGACTCAAATAGTAAAACCAGGATGAAGGGTTAGGAATCCGATGGATAAAAACACTGATCTTTGACCCAAAATGCATTGCCTTTATACCCTTCAAGAGATGGAAACCAGTCCCAAAACTAGTCAAACTTGGGAAGATGGAATCTCTTCTTAGACAAATAAAAGAAGGATGAATCCTTATTTGGACATGCAGAAGGAGAGAATAAACCTGCCTTCTGACGTCAATGCCAGAGAAAAGCAAACCCAAAGATAAATTCCAAAGATGGAATTGGGGAACTGGTTCTTGCCAAAGGCAAAGAACTTGGAATGCAAAGAATGCATCAAATTTGCATAATAATGTGAAAGTATCATGAATAGCTGAAAGCAGGGCTAGTAAAATTGCTAAAATAACTTATGCGTTCTAATGGACAGGAATTTAATTCTGCAGACAACTACAATATCAACTTGTATCCATGAGTGAGTAAAATTCTCAGGATAAAACTCGATCTGATTTCCATGTAAAATTATTTCGAGCAAACCATCAGTTTTATTTACAATCTCAGAATGCATGTTTCAATGATTTTCACAACTGAATCCTCATACGAAGTGATAGTGCTTTTGGTATTTCCACATTCATACATAGTTATAACCAACGCATGCAGACACGAGCGATTTGATTTCAAAAAGCTCAAGAGTGGAAGAATGAGAAACATAAGGACAGGTGCTAAAATAGAAATTGATTCCAAGCCATACGATCACAAGCCAAAGCGTGGTCTCATTCCATCTAATATCAGCATTTATGCTATATGTTCATCTAATTCGTACTAGTATATACCTACTGGTGATGTTCATGGGAAAATTGTACAAGTCAAATTATAATGAGATATTTCCTTTGCCTAGAATTTCTAAAATTGACATTTCGACAGATGCGAATATTGTGTAGGCCCTAACAGGGCAACTAAACATGGTCGTACAATAGACTGAGTCTGTATATAAACCCAGAGAAAATTCTGGTAA
>JAQIWJ010000599.1:0-18635 GCA_034695185.1 Discolaimus major
TTGGGGGGAAAACAATGGATTTTAGGCTAGATCCCATTTATGAAAAACAAGCCAACGAGATTTAGGCATGTCCCATGCAAATTTCCATGTATTTTTCTCAACTCGCTTTTTTCTCCTGCTGAGAAAAGGCAGACATGAATTTTAAGAGGGGTGGAAGGTTTGAGAAGAACGAGATTAATTACTAGTAGGATATCCGAACGGATAAACAGGATGAAGAGTGCAAATCATGACGTTCAAAGTCAACCGTCTCCCATTGAGAAAACAAGCCTAGCTAATTAGTCTTCAAAACAATCCCCTGTATACAATGTTTTTCGAATATCCAATATTTGAATCTTCAATTTGCTCTGATTGACATTGACGAGAAGTTCGATCAACATTCACGTAAAAGGGCCGAGTTTGGAAAAAAAATAGAATTGTCAATCACGGGTGCAAAAATGGAGAAGGCCCCTTTCGGGCATACGTGGATAAAAATTAGGCCTGACCATCATCATATTGAACTTTTCGTTCCCAATTTTCCAAAATTCTCTGGATTTAGTGGATTGAACGAAAAAGAAATGTCAAATTCTAAATGCCTTATGCACAGCATTATTTGGATTAGCACTTTCAATCCAATCCGAGAGGAGCTTTTTAGGCCTTTTTTCACTAGCCACAGGTTCAGTGAATTCACTAATTATCACCACAGCCAGCCATTCCAATTTCGCCTCCTTTCCCACCAATGAAGCTGGAATGTATATCCCCATGGGATCGTCAATAATGACGTCCAATCGAAATCGACTAATCCCAACGATGCAGGGATTACGTACACGTTACATACGTACATCGAGTGCAAATGAAACAAGAGAAACATACGAATATAATTATCCACTATTCAAGTCGTCAGAAAAACCCAGCAGCAAATCACTGTCCATCAATATGCACGTCATAATATGTTTGCACCGAATACTTGACCCGTCGAGCGGCTAATCATACTGTAGATCGCACGTGTATCATCATCCGGTGCCAGTTTCTGCTCGTTCTTCCGCAATAATATTCGAATTGCGATTAAAAATACACACTCCTCGTGACGTCGTTGGAATCGGACGTCCATTTTTAGCTTCTCCAATGCCGCTACGCACAGGTTCGTTAGCTCGATCGGCGCCAATTGAACATTCTCGAAAATGCCAATGGCCATTCGGGACGTAGACAGGCTTTCGACGAATAACCGTAGATGGTAGAAGTCCTCTTTGTAAATATTGAAGTCCTGCTGGGCGAATAAGAAGTTCTTCTCGTTCGATAGCGTATCGGATTCTCGTAGCATGGACGATAATTTCTCCACAGCGGCCGCATCATGTTGGGTATCCAACAGGCGTTCGACGAGAATTTTAGACGTCCGTGATGAAGCATAATGCAAGCATTCGTCGAATAAGGACTAAAAAACAAACCGCGTTTGAGGCGAGGAAGGGTAAAAAACCAAATTAATACTGACCTTTAAGCATAGAACTGGCGATAATGACGTCACCGAGTGGGAGGTCGTAAAAGATCTAGCCGCCATGTACCGTACGCCTTCGTCTTCGTCCGACAGAAGCGTCATCAATGCCATCGTAAGCCTGAAATGCAGATATTTTAGTATGAATTCGAACACACGCTGTGTGAAGTATGTATTTTCTAATCAATCAATATGTCCTGTATCAATGTGCTTCAGCAATCCATCAATCCCTTTGCATCCTATTCTACTTCCCATATTGGCTGTCATAAAAAAGCCACGCCTGCCAATATCTCATCAAATTCTAAACCATTGACCTATGCTTATACACCATGCTATTAGAAGCTTATGCAAATAAAACCACTTGCCAACAACATAATACGAAGTGACGCCTGGCCTCAAGGCAAGGCATCTTAAAAATGATGCCAATAAACAAAGCAACTTACTCAGCATTCAAAGAAGCCACAATCTCGTCTGGAGGATTTCTTTCGTAAATTGACGTCATTATCGGACGCATACGAATAAAACAGCACGCAGCCGCCAGACGACAAGTCTCGGTTTGATGAAGGCGGATGAATTGTAATAACATATTAGTAAAATCGATGAATCTGAAAATGGAATTCATATAGAATTGCATTCAGCCAAACAGATTTCAGAAATCATCATTCTCAACTTGGAGATCAGGATTAGATCCGGATCCAGCAATGTTTAGCATAGGACGGATCCGATTTGGATCCTGATCCGTGTGAGATGAGAATACCAGCCCAGCAGTTCAAGATTTTCAAAAGTGATTTCAGAAATCAGCAGTTCAAGATTTCAAAACCAACTGTGCTCACCTTTTCATCCACTGCTCCTGGTCTATTGCAATCTCCATTGTTCCAAAATACTCCTTCGCCAACAGGAGAAACGATAAGCACTGAGCCGAGAGGCCGCTTGTTCCATCCGCCCATCTTTTCAGCCGTGCCAAATCCACTTCAGTATTCTCTGCTGTCGAGTTGATGAAATAATTTCTAAGCCATCGGCATACTTTCACTGGATCGTCCGTATTTGGCATCTGAAAAACGTGACAATTGTACATGGGCACTGATCTCCAAATATGCACTGCTTACCTGAGAACGGCTGTGGTCTCCAATATCCAATGTCGAGTCGTCGTTTGGTGTCAACTTCAACGAGACCATCAACTGAGCCAATGTATGCCGATCGGTCAGAGTCAAGTGCTCCAAACGGCTCGTTAAATAATCTCGAACAGCGAAGAAGAATAAAGTTCTTTTATCCCCAACGTCGGGAATGAAATTGGCCAATGTGTCGGCGATAATTCGCTTCAAACGCGCATCCGGTGTCCGAATCAATAGCCGCACCAATGCAGTGATCACTTCGTTTGTACTTCGAGCGACTTCTGGCCATCCATCCACATCGGTGACGATCAAATTTTGAGTGAAGCATAATAAGGCGAATAATCTTGAATCCACTATCGCGTCGCAGTCCGAAGCAACCGTCGTTAAGCTGGTGCAGACGAATCTCCACGTTTCCAAGAAGTCGGCGCAGAATTCCACTAGATCCATGCGATTTTCACTGTGGCCAACATTGTAATCGTCCGATTTCACTTCACGACGTCCGAATAACCGCCAGAGAATTGAAGATAATAGTAGCATTGCGGAATTTCGAATTGACCAAACTCCGCTTGCGAAATGATGCACGGCCAGGTGATAACACGCACTGACGTATGGCAATACTTCCAAATCCAACGAAGCGGACCTCAGAAGCAATCGTAGGCAATGAATGGCACGGACGACGCTGACGTCGGATTTCTCCTCTTGAGCGGTTATCGGCTGACTGGACGCGGTTTGAGCGATGTTCAATAGCCGTTGGAATGCGGTTTCCAAATATCGACGCTGAAAAAGAAACAGCTGCTTGTATCCGAATCAAACTGCCTGGATTTTGAACACATCATAAATATTACCATACCTTTTTCAATGACCATCCCGCAACGACTACGCATTCGATCATAATCGGAAATCCAACTGATCGTCTGGTAATTGATACTCGCTTTGGCTCCGACACGTGTTCCAAAACCTGCAACGGTCGGAAATTCATAATTTGAATATTCAAAGCAAAATCGCCATACCTTTTCCAAAAGCTTCATCGGGATGTCGCTGATCTCCGGTTTCTCAGCAGCCATACAAAGCCGAAGAAACTTCGAAAATGCCGTATTGCAACCATCCAAGGCTCCGAAATGTCGCGTTCGAGACATGGCGTCGAATAAGACGAGTCCAATTCGGTTGATAGACGGATCTGGATCAACGTCGTGTATCAATGAATATGCTGCTAATTCGCCCAAAACCGACGCAAACGCCTGAAATAAAACGCGTTCGTAAGCAGCTCATAAATGGTCAAGAGCAAATTACCTTGATATTCAGCCAGCAGCATGCCAATACTAGCTGTTGATCCAAAGGAATCGACGAATCTTCTTCCATATCATTCTCGTGTTCATTCTGAATATTTCCAATTGACGAGGCGGTGATCGCATCTTGCATTTCGGCCAGTGATGGGCATAGTCCTTCGGAAGGTGATCCCAACGCGTTGAGCATGAAATCAATAACGACGCAAGCCATGTCCAATAATTGGTGGCGATGTGAAGCGGAAATATTCTCGCAATTATTGCTCTTCAGTCGAATGAGTTCCAAAATCGTGGCCAGAGCACTGGCCCAACCATGAAGCGGCTGATCGGCGGCGGCAGGAAGTAGATTCTTCTTTAAATCGGCGAAATTCGACTGCATAATTCTGATGATGTCGTTGATCAATGCGTCTATTGAAGAATTCGGCCGGTCTCCTTGGTTGAAATCAATGATGTCGCCACTTTCATACAGACGAATCATGCCGTTTGCTTTGACGAATAATCTGAAAAAAATCCAGGAGTTTGGCAAATTACACGGATGCAATGTAAACTGCTTACCGATGCGTCAACATGGCCCAAATACTGCAGCCAGCTTCGCAATCGATTGCTTTTGGGCTTCGACACAAGACGGACGCAGTCGTAACCAAGCGTTTAGCAGTATCGAGATCGTCAACGTTCGAAGTAAATGGGAATTTGAAATACGATGTCAATAACGTAGAAGAACGACGTCTGATCTGAAACGAAAGCAAACTGTCAACAATTAGTCCACGCATTATGAAAACGCATACTTACATCTTCTGATGAATTCTTCAGACACCGCAACAAATGGCAGCCAAAATCTCGATTCTCGGTAATCGTTCGATCGACGCCGCAGAATTTCCATAGCGATTCTAAAAATAGAAGGCTGCATTTCGAGAATATAATAGAAATTGCTACATTACCTTTTGTGCTCAGGCACTCCAAAGTAGGTTGCAAGAGTGCCAATGCTGTCGTCAGCCGTTGATAATTGGCACCAGGGAATAGATGGTCGAATAAACCGGTAAGCAGTGAATCGACGACGAAATGTCGAAAACGATTCAACGATTCTTTCTCTACGGTCGTCAGCTGCTTTGCGAAGAAATCCACCGATGCCGTTATCCATTTGCCATACGCTGCTAGGAGGCGTCGACGAAACGATGAGCTTGAGACGATCAAATTATCGATCAGAAATTGACCAACCCAGTCGTATTGGTGGCTGGCCAATGGTTCTGAAATAAGGTCATTAGCTAAGAAAAGTTCGAAGACTCAGTGCTCTTACCATATTTTCTTGAAACGTCCAGTAGAAGCGAAAAAGTTTCAAGTCGAACATCGTCATCCAAATGGCGCAGTCCAGATATCCAGTCGGCTTCATCCTGAAATGAGCAGATATGACTATGCAGAAACCGCTCCAAAAGCATAACTTACCAACACTGCAACATCTCGTTGCCACCTCCGAGCATGACGTCGAATTAATACGGAAGCCCAGCGTATCCAATTCGGAAGGTCTGGATTCTCATCCGGCAGTTCTTTCGCCGCTGATGCATCGCAATTACTCGGAATAATAGTCGTGTCAATATCGCAGAGGCTGTCCACAATGAAGATTCCAAATGGCGATGATAATCCCGAAGCGTTCTTTGTAAGCGTCGATAATTGTTCCTCCAAAGCGTCGAATATCCACTCACATCCTTGTGGTACGTATTTAGCAACCGCCGGGATCCAATATTTTGAAGTGTGCATTGCGTGAGTCCTAAAAAACAAAACATTTTTAGACGAGAAAAAGGCCTAATACAATTCCGTACCTGTTTTCTGACAACAGCTGATCCACAGCTGACAATACCCATCGTTTAAGCGTAGACTGGTCCTCCGCGCTTGATTGGTTGTATTTCTGAGCGTACGTGTTCAATACGGTCTTGTAGACGGCCGCGGAGAACGGTGCCACGTGCGTAGCCGATAATGCCGCTCGCAAACTGTCCAATAATCGACGCTCGCATTTGGAGAGCTGAAAATAAACTGGTTACAGGCGGCTTCTAACCACAGTGACATAATTTACTTGATCTAAACTGGCGAATTCCACCAAAACTGCCAGTAATCGATATTTGCCTCGCAAATACCATGGGTATCGATTAGTATCCGAATATCGATCGATCATAGATTCCACGTCGACGCTGGAGTTGTCCAAACCGCGTAGTAATGACTTATAACAATCTACGGCCAATTCGGCGCATCCAGAAAATCTGCTGTCCCAATATCGCCTGACCACTTTCTTTTCGACGATCTCCAATAATTTCGGAAGTCTGGATGACGTAATCGATTGAACGGATGACGAGTTCTTGGTCAGCTTTTCAAGGCCGTTTTTGAGGACGTATAAATGCTGGTACGGATCCAAAATATTCGAAGTTCGATGATTATCCAGCGAATCCAGAATGCACGGTAAAATCCGATCGAGAAATCGCGGTGAACAGTCTGTTGTTGCGTTGACATAGCCGTTCATGATCGATAAATCGACGGTGGTCAATTGAAAATCGGGTTTGAATACGGTCGATTCTAATGTTGACGTATCAGTGAGCTGGTCCATAATCGCAATCGTATTGCGAGGTAATAATGATCGTAATTCCAATAATAACGGACATTCCTCGGTTGATGGATAAGAATAAATCGTTTGCCAAATAACATGAGCGGCCAGAAATCGCAAATGGATATTCACTTCCTCCTGAAAACGGAAACGTGTTAAAATTAAAAATTTTAACATAATAAATAACCCACCTGCATTGTGAGAATATCCACAGCCTGTCGGAATATGCTTTCTTTCCCATTTACGGTCTCGTCCACCGATTTCCGATTCTGCTTCGCCTCGGCTCTCAATGCTTTCTAAAATTAATTTCATTGAAATTCAATGACCGAAGAAAAAACTCGAACTTACCCTCAAAATAGCGAAATGTTCCGCTTCGTCTGGCATCGTGAAAATTAGGGATGAAACGCCAAATACTCTAATCGCGCTCTTATCAGGCTGATCAAATGTAATCGATCAAAATTCTGATCCGAGATTTTTTCCATTTTACGAGATTTTTTATTAGAAGCGCGCTTAGCAAGACAATATCCTGCAAACTGCAATAAGCATTCTCTGGTGTGCGGCCAAAAGTTTTGGCATAGATCCAAAGAAATGGAATTTTTACAAAACTTTTCTTGGCCATTTTTCTACTGTTTACTGATCAAATTCCCTGATCAGATTGGATTGGAAGTTGATTCAAATATTCGTCATCTTGATAAGTATAAATTGAATTAAAAGGCATTTTGGATTTGATCGAATTAGTTCTGGCGTGATCTCAATTATGGTAAGATAAAAATTTTGGCAATTAAAGAATTGCTTAAAATTTGAGTGAATCAGCCTGATCAAAAAGATCTTTTGAGCGGTTCCTCCAGGTGATTATCTAAATTTTCTCATATTTTTGCGCTCATTCGTCACAAAATATGCAGATCAGATGTATGAAATTTACTCATGTTAATTCCTGGAATTCATTTTTTAGTCTCATCCTCAGCAAAAAGTTGGCGGAGCCGAAGGTGCGGCAGCAGTGTCCTCCAGCGCATCAGCCGATAGCAAAGACAAGAAAAAGAAGGAAAGCGTGGTGGATTTGGCTCGATTCGTTGACAAAGCCGTCCGAGTGAAATTCCAAGGTGGTCGTGAAGGTGAGTCATTGCATTTTTATCTTTGGATACTGATTAAAGCAGCATTGTCTATGACTTTTCCTAAAACTGATTTCTGTTTCAGCCAGCGGTATTCTGAAAGGCTACGATGCGCTATTAAATTTGGTATTGGACAACGCAGTGGAATATCTCAGAGGTAAGCTTGGTATTATTTTCTTCAAATATATTTCTAAGTAGTTCTTTCATTTCAGATCCAGACGATCAGTTCAAACTGACCAACGACGTTCGGAATTTGGGCTTGATCGTGGCACGCGGTACAACGGTCGTTGTGGTATGCCCATTGGAAGGGTTAGAACAAATCGCCAATCCATTTATTCAAAATGAATGATCCGTATTTGCCGACACGTATTAGCGGGTTATTTCCATGAATGTTATTACGCATTTTCTAACGTAAAATATGATCAGAAATTCGCCTGTATGCTTGCCCTGATCACGTGCTTCAGCACGCATATCTTGTTAATTCTGATTAGCCTTGGTATTTGCTATTGTGATATGTCCTCAATTTTAGGAAATCAGTTGCGATTTATCGAGATGTTATTGGCGTGTCCGAACGACGTGAAGATTTACGATTTGAGCAGTGGCAAATCTTTGCCCGAAGTAAGCCCTGTGTATTGTTGTACTGTACTTCATAATTGCGCAATCCCAATTTTCAGTGGATCTCCGATCGGAAACGGCGGAAATTACTTCAGAAGGATACCGGTAAGCCATTTGAATCTTTGGATTGTTGAATGTACAGATGATTTTATTCTAGAATTGCGTCGTCGGATCGAATTGATTCAAGATTTCGATATGCCCGATTGCAGCAACCACGTTTGCATGTCTCGTGATGGCCAATACATCTTCGCTGCGGGTATGTGATCCATTATCTTTACATGGACATAAGAATACATGCCGATTTTTTAGGCGTTTACAAGCCCCGATTACGCTGCTACGACGTCAATAATTTATCAATGAAATTCGAACGTTGTTTGGACGCCGAACCGAACAAGGTGATCCCGTTGAGCGATGGCTATGAAAAGGTACGTCACATTTGGTATTATTTGTCAATAGCACAAGCTGCTGACATGGAAGGCAAGCCTCGATGCAGCGCCTCTTGATTGCGAAGATGAAACAGTGAGCCTATCTTTTCAGTTTATCGTCATGGAAGAAGATCGTTGGGTGGAATTCCACGTTCAATACGGTCATTATTGCAAACTTCGCCTTCCGAAATTCTGCCGGGACGCTGTTTACGTCGATTCCGTCTGCGAATTGTACGCCGCTGGTTCGGGCACCGACGTGTACCGCGTGAACTTGGAATTGGGACGGTTGATGCCACCGTTCACGACCGATGGACCGTCGTTGACATCTTGCGACGCCAGTTCTTTTCACCAATTATTCGTTTGCGGAACCAGTGAGGTAAGCATATTGGTTTCGGTTTGCTTAGCTGATATTTGCAATGTGGATGCACATTGCCAACATAATTTGGCCGTACCGTGTCTGATAAGCCCATTATTTTAGGGTCAAGTGGAAGCCTGGGATCCCCGAACGCAGAAACGCGTGGGCAAATTCGATATTTCACCAATGCGAGATAAGCTACCGGTCGGAGCTGATACGAGTGTCAGCTGTTTGAAATTCAAAGATCATCTTCACTTGGCAGCTGGAACCGGCTGGGGACAGGTGAGAATGCCGTATTTCCATTGATGATGATACTGACACGAAATAATCTTTCAGGTGTACATCTATGATATTCGTTCCAACGCTCCGCTGATTGTCAAGGATCACAATTACGATTTACCCATCAAAGCAATTGAATTCTCTTCGGATCCGGATATGGTGTTGAGCGTGGACAGCAAGGTGGTGAAGATTTGGAAACGCGATACAACTGCATCGACGTTCGCTTCGATTGAACCCGGCTCATCATTGAATGGCCTTTGCTTGGTGCCACGGTCGGGTGAGTGCTTTTTCCGTTCTTTGAAATGCGTGTTTTTTAAAATGACACGCTTTTTAGGTCTCTTATTCATGCCAAACGAAGGCCAGAAAATCTTCACCTATTACGTCCCTGCACTGGGTCCGGCTCCTCGATGGTGTTCGTTCTTGGACAATATCACTGAAGAATTGGAAGAAACCGAAACACCGGCCTTGTACGACGATTACAAGTTCGTAACAGTGGAGGAATTGGAGCAAATTGGACTGTCGAATCTCATCGGAACGAATATGCTACGAGCGTACATGCATGGATATTTCTGCGACGTTAGATTATACAACAAGGTATGGTCATAGGTTTGCCATCTGTATGGCACTGATCATTACAGACACCTATTTCAGGCCAAAGCATTGACGAACCCATTCGCTTTCGACGATTATCGAAAGAAGAAAATCAAGGAGAAATTGGATGAAGAGAGAACGCATCGCGTCATTCCTGTGAAGGTAAGAGATTGGATTTATTTCTCAACACTATTAGAAGCCTACTTTATATTATAGAAATTGCCCAATGTCAATCGGCAGCTGGCTGAGCGGTTAATGGAAGACGAAGCGATCGACGCGGAGGAAGATCAACAAGCATCCGGCAAACGGTCTTCGAAGAAGAAAGCCAAACAAAAAGCGGCCAAGGAGAAGAGCAGTTTATTGAAAGACGACCGTTTCCGAGCGTTATTCGAGAATCCCGAATTCGAACAGAACGCTGCCAGCGAAGACGTAGAGACGTTGAATCCGATCCTGAATCGCTTGAATCTGATCAAGAACAAGGCCAGCAAACAAAAGGAGGAAGAACGCGAGAGGCAAAGGGAACGAGAAATGATGGAATTCGAATCCAAGCTGGATGATGAAGTGAGTACTCGTTTTGATCTTTCCATCTTGATCCTGATTACTTTGCTTTTTAGGAGTCAAATGCGGAAAGCGGTAGCAGCTCGGATATTGAAGAAGTCGACGAGGACGACGAAGAACAGCGGAGCAGCAGTGACGACGACAAGGCGATCCCAACGACAGCATCAGCGTCCCATAGTGAACGAAAGCCGCCGAAAATCGTTACCATGCGTTCTGCGGAGGAATTTCGCGGTTGGAAATTCGAAGCTAATAAGAAACAGATCCAAGAGGAGAGAATGTAAGCTAAATCAGATCAGCTTTGAACAAGCGTTGATCAGTATTCCTTTTCAGCGCCAGTTTGGGTGACCGACTCCGCAATGAACAAGAAGAATACGCGTCGACGGATTTGGTTGGAAACGCAAAAGAAATGACGTTTGTTGCTGGGAGAAAGGTAAGCTTTTTCTTTATCACATCATTAGGGTTCAGTGCATAATTTCAAATTTCAGAAACGCGAAGAGCAGCAAGCTCAGAAATTGGTGGAGCATATCAAAGAACGTAGGCGAATGAGAAGATCGACGCATGGTTTGGCCAAGAATCAACGCATTAGAGGAGGTAGAAGAAAGTGATCACATAATGATCAGATTTGCTGATAAATTTTTACACAGAGGCAGTGCATGATTTACAAATATAGTGAATTAGTTCAAATATATTGATCCATCGTGAAATCAGTGTTGCTGCGTTTTCTGGCTCTGATCGGCCCATGCTATTTTGACAATCTTCACGGATTTATTGGTGATCGGTGCTCGCGGTTTGATCGTGCCCCATAATTTATCCATATGATCGAAATGATCATGCGGATTACCGGTTTTCTTATCGGCTTTTCGTTCGGTGATAGCGGCGTGTTTGATACCGGTGACGCCTAATCGTTTCAACCACGATCCGAACGGTGTGGAGATCAATAATTGTTGCCTCAAATGATCGTTGACGTGAAACGCGATGATCGGATGTAAAATAGCGTAAATGAGACGTATCAAAATCGTCAATCGACCGAACCAAGCTTTGGTCGTCGTATCGGATACGAGGAATTTATTGATCGAACTTGCGATATACGATGGCATGTGAAATAAGAAATGCAAGAACATGGACGGCACGATCATGCCGTTCACTTGTACGTTCTGATCGATCAGAAATCGAGCCGATAAATTGAACCGGGCTCGATTGATGGACATTTCTTTGGCTATACTTCGATTGTAAGAATATACGAATATCGTGATCAACGCATCCAAAGTTTCGATCACCAAATAAACGCTGGACAAATACGTGTACACGGATGCGGGCGGGACGAAATTACTTTCGCATATCGGAACGTATACGTTATTTGGTAAATCGATCGATCCTAGACCCATGATCACCAATGCGGTGACCAATTGGACAATGGTCAACGAGAGACCCAAATACGGTTTATGATGCCATTTCGCATTATCGTAATGCTTGTATAAAAGCGTGGCCACTAAACGTTCTATGCAAAGGGCGGTCAACGAATAGAATGTACTGGATATGGCGATACTCGTTAAAATTAAATCCATTATTCGGCATGCTGAAAATTCGGAAAAATTAATTGATTCTAGCTTAGCTACAGTATGCCGTGCATTCTTCTAGACGCATATTTAAATGGCAATTACGCATTTGCTTTGGCAATTTTTATGCAACTGATCAGTATCTGATGTCATGATCGATGATATCTGATCTGGTGATCGATAATCGATATTTCAAAAATCGATATTCTAATCAACAGTATGCCAAGAATGAATAGCACCGTTGGAATCAGCGTGGCTGATTTTCCTCAACCTCGTGATCACAGAAATTGACATCGAGTATGCCATGCGGTTACAGTATGCCTTGAAAATTACGGATCGATTTTTCGTGATCACGGAGTGATCAAGATCACATATCAATTTGTATTCATACGCAATCAACTATGCTCTATTTCTTGGTATTGATCATTTTCATCAGAAATCGATATATCGAAAATCGATAATTTTGATCAAATTCGTAAGTATTGATTATATGCAAAACTAAATGCTACAGCAAGATTCGGCATGCTGATTTATGTTAGAATATACGCTTTTCGATCGATTTTACTCGAAAAATCGCCCCCTGTGAAGCGATTGGAAAATTATGCAAAATTGCGCAATCCGCATGAAAAACCGTGTCTCACCGAATTGACTGATTGCGAAGCCGCATTTCGGTGCGATAAGTAAGTAAATATTTTTCACGATTGTACCGAATGATAACCAGGCCAAAATGAAACTGAGAAATCCCAATAAGAGCCGTAAATTAGCCGGGAATACGGCCACTTTCCATATGATACAAATGAGAAGGACGTTGGGCGTCAACGCCAATGCGGAGGCTATGATTTCGGCCGAGATAATAGCTTTGAATTTATCCGATAACACAATGCTGACGTTGTATTCGCATTGATCGTTTTGGATATCGATTTTCGACGAGTTGAACAAGAGATCCATGTGCGCGCAATGATCAAAAACTTAGTGATCACTAAATCTTGCAACTGAAAATGCCAGTTCTTGTGGAAAAATCAGGCTGCTTCGCAAAGCATTCAAAAATTCTCATTATGAAATGGGTGGAGAAATTTTTCTCGAAGACGAACGCCTTCATGATTGCGAATAGAAAATTTCCAGGCAATGCATTCCTTTTGGGTTGAATATTTGAAAATGTAAGAACAATGATTATTACTAATGAGCGAGAAAAGAAAGTTACTCCTCGGAAATCAATTCCCACTCATCTTTGGCCAAGAGAACTTCGAATCTTATCAATTTTCGTTGTCATGAGAAACTTTACGGGAAAGGGTAATTGAAAAACTGGCAAGATTTTCGATCATCGTTATGAAAAAGGACTAATGAACTTTTTGCGCATTTCAAAAACTTGGACAAGTACAGATAACGAAATCTGCAAATGCGGTTACAGTATGCCAGTCATTGAAATTTATGAGATTTTAACATGATTCGATGATAGTGCACAGATAAATTTTGAGCAAAAATCGATTATCTGAAAATCGATACTTTTGGTCAGGGTCATCCCGAATTTGGAGCCTTTACAAAAGCTCCAGAAATGAAGATCATCGGCTCAAAATCCATTTCAAATTTTCGCCCATGAAATAATTAAGAATTCACTTCCTGTTACACAGGAGAATTTGAAAAAAATCACAAATCACGATGACGGCGATTGTACGTTCATCTCCGAATTCGCACGTTGAACAGTACACGATCAAAAAACCAGCACGCGAATCAATACACGAACAGGGCGCATCATCATTTTCGGCTAGGCGAAGAATTTCGATCATCTCAGTTCATTCGGATCTCGTGGATGACACGTGCGTTTATGAATTCTACGATTTCTCATCCGAATCTGGAGGCTTGGTCGTAGGTTTGGATTCATTCGCCACCATTTTCGTCAATACTTTGATCAAGGCCGCTTCCAAGGCCGATTCCATGCCCTCGGTTTTCTTTTCACCAGTGATGGTACGTTGAGCGTGTTTGAGAATTGCGTCTTCGTCCATTCGTTGACCTTCTTGCTCCGGATGAGCCGGCGTCGGCGGTTCCAAATCGAACGGTTTCTGTACGTGGCCGTAGGGAGGCGTGATTTTGAGCAAGTTGATCTCGTCGAAATGAGCGCGACGATGTTCCCGGCCGAACAAATATCGAGCTCGACGTTCCCATTCGGTCAGCAATAGGAATACGATCATGGCGCAGACGAAACTGGTATGGATCCATTCGGTGCGCGTCAGCCATTGAACGCCCACCGTCAACATTGCGAACACGCCGAACGTAATCGTACTGGCAACGTAATGGTCATTCGTGATAAACGATCGAGGTCGTGGCGGCGGCGGCGGCGGCGGCGGCGGCGGTTCTTCATACCACGGAGCATCAAGATCATTGTCCGGCACCAACTTTTCGTCGTCGTTCATTCTTTTCACTTTGGACAGGGGGATTGGGGAGATTCACTCAACACGACCGCACCCAATCTCATCAATGCGTGCACTGACGACCAGCGGGAGAAAGATTTCACCGCCACGTCGTGATGGACCCCCAAAAGATATGCAAGCGTTGGAAAAGTGACGTCATTATCGATTGATATTTTGGCATGATCAGATTATTCAATCCGCTTTTGCATCCGAGGATGCAGTGCGTTAAAATTGCGCAATTTGATAAGATCTCATGATTATGCATGTACACCAAATCAAAAATCAGCCGTGCAACTATTCTAATATTAATGATCCAAAAAAATGGCTGATGCCAAATATGCCAGTAAGATCATTTTTCCTCTTTCTGATCTTTCCAAGCCACTTTCGATGGCTTAATTACTTTTTTCGCGGGTTCTTGCTTTTTTATGGTATCCCACAATTTATCCATATGATCGAAATGATCGTGCTTCTCCGTTTGTTGAGATTTACCTATCCCATTGTCGGCTGGTTTCGGCCCACTGATCCCGGCGTACTGTAGCAATGGGCCCAACGGAGTGACCAACAATTGCTGCCTCAAATGAGCGTTGAATCGGAACGCGATAATCGGATGTATGACCGCGAATATTAATCGAATCAACACCGATAATCGATTGATCACCGCTTTATTGGTGATATCTTGAACGAAAAACTTATTTATGCTACTGGTCAAATACGAGGGGGCGTAAAATAGTAGATGCAAAAGCATGGACGGTACGACCATGCTGTTGACTTGTACGTTTTGATCGATCAGAAATCGAGCCGATAAATTGAATCGGGCGCGATTGATCGACATCTCTTTAGCTTTTATACGATTGTAACAATATACGAATAACGTGAGAATGGCGTCGAGAATTTCGATGCTCAAATATATCTGAGACATGTAGGGTGAAATCGAAGTGGACGGTATGGTAGTACTTTCGCAAATCGGGATCAAAATTTCTTTGGATAAACCGACCGCACCCCAACCGGTGATGAATAGAGAGACGGCTAATACCGTAATCACTAAAACGGCGCCGAGATAAGGTTTATTATGCCATTTCGCACTGTCGTATTGCTTGTACATCAACGTGGCCACCAATCGTTCGATACACAATGCGGTCAGAATGTAAAAAGTGCTGGGCAACGCGATACTGTACAATATTAGATCCATAATTTTGCAATCTGAAAATTCAAATATCACGTGATCGATCATACGGATGATCATTGGCCATGATCATTGGCAAAATGACTGACAAAACACGCGTTATATCAGGGATCGATATGCGCTGATTTTAATCGTGATCAATCTGATCAGTATTTCTAGATCACTAGAAATTCATCATCGATTTTTTCATACGGATATTTTCCGTATTTTGTCTTTGGTAAAAGCCTTGAAAAAGCGGTTACAGTAATCCCCCAGGCGGAGTCTGGACGTGGACTGGTTAATTTCGACCAATCACAGCACGCCTGCGTAGCTCCGCCTCCTAGTCGCGTAAACCAGCGGTTACAGTACGCCTTGCTACTCATTGCGCAATTTACTTACTGAATTGGCTAAAATCGTACGCGCATTTGGGCGTTGCCAAAATGTACGCATTCTTCACGACGATACCGATCGATAGCCAAGTTAATACGAAACTCATGAATCCGAGAAGAAGTCGTAAATTGGCCGGAAACACGCCCACTTTCCAAATGATGCACGCCAAAATAGCATTGGGCACGAATGCTAACGAAGATGCCAGAATTTCTAAGGAAATAATCGTTTTATACGTTTTGGATACGATCAAATCCACATTCGCTTCGCATATTGTACCGTTCCCGAATGTGAAATTCATGATCATACCGTAAAAATCCTGGAAATCGGATATCGATTCATTTGCGAACTCCATGATTCAAGATATCGGCCTACTTAGGAGAGGCTAAATTTTTCGCTAACTAAAACTACCAAGGAAAAAGGCGATTGCGTGACTTTTGAAATGCATGCATTTCCAATTATATGACCTGTCGAAATTGGTTGGTCTTTTACTTTGATATCCGGCTTATCTACTGATAAGATTTCTGAACTCGATCTAAGAACTTGTCAAAAATGAATACAATTTATGTACTGCCTTTTGACGTTTGAACAAAGTTGAAATATATCTAATTGAATAGATAACATATTTTATGTTCACTGATACACGCATGATCAATCGGCTGATCAATTCTATGATAAGCTAATTACGCCAGGACACGCCTAATGAACTTCAGTTTTCACTCAATGTTGGCAAAGTCGGATCCTCTAATTTTCTATAGCCAACAAACAATATTGCTTGATTTGAATCGATTCGCCTCGCCTGGTTCGATTAGGAGACAAATTTCTGAACAATCGCACAAGAAAGTGTATTAAAAGTTGATCAAAATTATCGATTTTCGATATCAACATGATCGGTCGATTCTGACCGCACCACGTGATTCTCCGTAGTCGATTTTGTAGGAAAACATATTGACATGTCTTCTATAACTTATTCTGATCAGATCAGAAATTATTTTCATAAAATGAATAGTACATGATACCGATCAGATAATCCGGATCATCTAAAACACATGCACTTCCAAGTTCAAGATATCCAAAGTAATAATGCGAATAAATCGCAGGAAATTCAAACACGAGACATTTGTTCGAGCCAGCAATTTTCTTCCGAATCCGCATTCACCAATACATCGTACATGCACCTGAGAGTATGACGTCATGATCATCCGGATCAATTTTCTCATCAATCAATCATTGGAATCACGGTTCCACGACGGGATCTTGCCAACTGCTACGCAAAGCTTCTTCCAGGATGGTGTGGTCCGATTTTATGGCCGGTTCGGCATTGGGTGGCGTTCGATATTTTTTCCAAGCGAATACCAAAGCCAGGTAGGCCACAGCGAAACCGACCACGCCGGCCAATTGCAAATACGTCGCCAATCGTGCGTTGTCGTATAAAATGCACACTTCTTTCTTTCCGCAATTCTCTTGCCACAATACGCAGGCGGAATTGAAAATCGATCCCATCGCAGGGCCTGATGGGATTGCTCCTGAAATACGACAATAAATGTATGGCCATGAATTTACGATGCATGAAATAAACTATACTCACCAAGCATACGCATGGGTATCCAACCGAGTGCCAAGGCGAAATTCCGCATATCGAACGGTACACACCTGAAAATCAGGATCGCAAATTAGCATTCATCAGCCCAATGGCTGATTTCCGACGAAAACATGGGATCTTACCTCAAGATAGCTTGTTGGACTGGATTCCTCTTCAAATTCACAGCCATCGCCAATAATCCAAATCCAGCCAGGAATGGCATGTAAGTACGCATGGTGCAATCCGAATCGCAAAGCTGGCTGACCATGGTTCCACTTCCAGTGCACAAACAATCGGTAACGTTGACCTGAAAAGCAAACATTTTTCAATGAACTGCCGCTAGCAGCATGAAAAACTTCTTACCGTCATATTCGTGACCGCAGGAGGACAACCGGCGTGACATTTGGAGAAAAACGAGACGCCTTGATTCACGTAACACGTTGGCTGGAAGCGATCTAATTTGCATCCACAATCGCCATTGCAAAATTCGGCCACCTGATCATCGAGTGGAATCGATCTGTAAAAAATAAGCATATATTAGAATGCGGGTGGATAAATTAAATTCCACTTACCCATTGTAAATGGACGTCAAACCAGCGAATTTTCTGGTATCGCACGTGATCCAAAATATGAGCCAGAATACGGTGGCGAATGAGGTGGCCATAATGGACAGGATCATATTTCCTCGACATTTCAATTTCATTCGACGTTGTATGTACGTTCCGATCACGTTTCCAATCAACGACGGTGGGATGGCTGTAGCCGCTGAAAACGAAAAATATTCCATTCAGTGAACGCAGTTCGAGAAATTTTCTCAGTGCAATATGTACCTGCCGCTGCGGCCGCAATCGTGGTGGTCATTGAGAATTGCGTTTCCAAATATTTGGTTGCGAATTGTCCAAGGCCGCCGACGACGAATATGGTTGCGCATTGTTCCAAAATCAAACCGATATAAGTGGGATTTCGAGTGATCACCTGAAAAATACCAGTACGACTCAATAATGCAATAGTGAGAATCAGAAATTGGCTTACTTTTAATCGATGTTTGAATTGACTCCAACTGTGTTTCGACATTGAAGCGTGCAAAGAGACGCTGACGTGATGAGCTTCGTCCTGATCTTCTTCTCGTAACTTGGCTGATCCGGGTAATTCGCGTGCGAATCC
>JAQIWJ010000600.1:0-18614 GCA_034695185.1 Discolaimus major
AGGCAAATATTGGCTTCTCTTAATCTACAGCTCCCACCTATCCATTCTATTTCAACGCGCCCTTCCCATGGCCATCGAATTCACTGTGGTTTGGATCGCTTTCGAGAGAGGCGTTGCACTGATATTTCCAACCAAATTTCAACGAATCGATACGATTTTTGTATCCCGCTTAGTAATGATCGGTTCAGTTCTGGCTTCATTGATAATATTTTGTCCCAACACTTTCGTGAATATTGTCACTTTCAACAACACGACCCAACAATACCAATTGGCGCAGACCTTCTTGACGAAAAGCAAATTCAGATGGATTTATTTGAATTTCACGAAAGGAATTTTCTACGCAGAAGCGGCTGCGGTCGTTGCGTCGGCAGCTTTTTGCGTTGCTGGTCTATTACGATGGAATTACATGAAAAAGAAATTTCTAAATACGAATCAGGCGTTACACACGACCAGCGATTTGGTTCAGTTAGAACAAATATCCAAAAACAAGCAGCTTTGCATGTTGCAAATCTCCGAAGCGATGCCGATAGCTTTGTACGGTATACTAACATCCTGCATGGATGTAATAAAGCTGGAAGGCGACACATTGAAATTGGCCACCATGCCAATTGAGGCTGCACAACGAAATTTGACACTGATGATGGTCGCAAATTATCTTGACAGGTGTCAAGAGGTGGTCTATATATTTGCGCATGATTGCCATCTGTACCGATATTTGATCTTTTCGCCTACAGTAAGGCGAGCATTCAGGGCCATGTTCCAACAGAAGGCCAAGGTCAAAGTCAACGCCACCAAGGCCCCAATATTGGCCATAAAGGTCACGAAAGTACGCAGCATTATCAAGGTGTAATTGATATCATAGCAGTGGAAGATCTTTTCACTCATTGATGCGGGAGATATTTGATCACGCACATTATGCAAAAGCATGTTATCCATATAATCACTGTACCTAACCGTTATACCGCAAATTACTCATCATCCAAAAAATGACCAGTTCATCGCTCCAAGGTGGGTGGGGAATTAGAAGGCATGTATAAATTTGTCCTTTTGTTTTTGTATGAATATTTTTTATTGCAAAGCACTCAGCACCCAAAAAATGTCTGATTCATTCATGTTTGGCTATGTATTTGAATGGTTTTGTATTTTTGGCACTGTAGTACAGCTAACGTAAGACATGGGACATCTATTTATGAATGTATTGGTGGAAACATGATTGTTCACAAAATCGGACCGTCCTCCTCCTCAACTCCCTCCACAAAAAAATCATCTAGATATAACCTGTAACAAATGTCAGATTTTCTTCTTGAGAGAACTGCAAAAACCGCAATTCAATAACTTGGGAAATCAATTCCCCCCCCCCCCCCGTCAAAGTCATGCAACAACTTCAACTCGAACTCGGAGGATGAGAATACGGCGGCTGGTCGTCCAAAATTCAAAATCACTGATGAGATCAAAAGTTGATTTTCATTTTCTCGATACGCCAATGACCTAGTCAGTGAAACGTGGCACAATTATTGGGCCCGTGACCTTACCAATAAGTGGAACACATTTTGCAACATATTATTTCCATGCAAAATACTTGCTTTCACATTATTTACCAATGTGATATAAGCAAGTGATTGAGTTGGCCACTGTCCAGCCCTTTCTCAATTGGAAGAAGCACTATTCGCCACGTCTTGAAGATTTTTGGAGACCCGGGTCACGCTATAAATTTACAACTGGGTGATATCTGCTGCTAATTTCATGGGTATATTGAAAGAACAGGTAACTTTTGTGGTCTTTTCTTGAAACCAATCACCTTCCGCCTAGGCCACTGATGCTTCTCCACAAACTAGTCGTACTGTAGGTGCACCGGAACGTTGCCTTCAAAACCCTTCATTGTAGACTTGATAAACTCATTGGCAATTGTGGCTTTGTCAGCATTGTCAACGTTCCGTTGGTACCCCCGTTCACCGGGTTATTTTTCATATGTTCCTCATAGACTCCATGACAATTTGGAGCCAGGTCTTTGTCGGCAGTGATACTGGCTAGCATTGGATAATTGCCATTGGTACTTTCGCAGGCGAAAATGGCCATTTTCGCCAATGTTGATCATTTTGTATGCAGCTTAGAAAACTCAACAGCCCAACCGTAGCTGCCAACTGAATAAGCCATTGTACAGCAATGCGAATACTCAAACTGCCACTGGCAGATGATTTTTAGCCAAAGGAGCAGCTTCTTTTTTTCTGCCAAGTTGGATGCAGACAGTTTTAAATTCCAGACAGTTTGGCTGGTTGGAGACCAGCCGATTTTTATACCATGCATGGCCCCGCACAGGCTATTCCTTCCACGCCAGGTGTAGTCCAGCCGGTTTCTGGCTCAACTTTCTGATCACAAATGCTGATACTGAATTGGAAATGGCAGGCACCAGGTGCAAAGCTACTAATTGACTAATTTTTGAAAATGCCATTGCCAGCTAATTGCGATGGCGGCTATAATGCATTTAACTCCAGTATTCATAAAAAGTGGAAAATGTACTCTATTAGCATGCAAATTTTGTATTGCCAATTTTATGCTGGCAATATGCCAAGATTCCCTCGTGTATAATATCTGTCATAATCACTCAGTTTTATGTGAAAAATGTATAATTTTAGCATTCAAAGTTCATGTATAATCTCGGTTTTACACGAAAATCACAGATGATTTCATCAATCACATGGCGTATGCAAATTTGCACCCAGTCAGAATCATAGTTTGTTGACATGAAAATGTGTCCACGCTGATCATGGACTGTACCAATGGCTATAGCTTCAGTCTGTGGTCAACATGGGGAAATAGGTCATTAGAGCTAAATTTGATAATAGGCACTGATAGAGATATATTGTACTGACGATTTGGGATAACACTGACAAAAAATATTGATTGATCATACCAGAGCATAGGAAATACTATCGATACCTAATATTCATGCTATTGCAATTTTAGGCATAAATGCAATGATATGTGATGATTGTAAGCATACCAAAAATGCTTATCACCTGAAATGCAAATCAATATGCAACAGTATCTTCTTCATTCTGCAAGTTCTCCACATGCAAAACTTCAGGCATACTCTCATTCCTGGTGAATTGCTCTACTGTACCCTCTTCAGTACGCAGATTATTCATTATGCAAATATGCAAGGGATCTTCCTGCCTTCCACATGCTGAACCTGTCTTTTTGCAGGCATCCTATCAAGGGCACCTGCCCTGACTGCTCGCCCCCATAATCTGGGGGACCTTCTCATCAAATGCGTTTTTCATCATTTGCATTTATTACTACACCCCCTCTCCAATTCATCACGTGCATTTTCACTACATAGACTGCTGGCCAGTCTGGTTGCCTTGCCAGCGTTCTCCACGTTCAACTGCTCAGCCAATCACAAACGAGCACATCAAACTTAACCCCGCCTCGTCACGTGACTCCGACCCTGAGTATCTAGCAGACTCATTCGAGTGAGGGAAATATGAAATTTTGAAATTTCTCATTAGAATTTAGCGCCTAATACGCATCGAAGACTGGAAATAGGATGAATTGGAGCGGAAATAGGGTGGACGGATAGAAATCGCAATTCACGATATTCTCGGATCATTGGATTCACTTCCCGGTGTCATTTGCGAAAATCGATACTAGTCACGTGACTTACAGTACGCCCAGCGCCTACCAGGGGGCGGCCATGTTGAAAATGGCTGAAAAATACTTGAAACTGCCTGCGAGCTTTTACCGCATGAAAATGCCCAGTAATCGGCCAAAAATTCGTTTTGGAGTAATTTCTTAGATTTCGTAAAAGCGTTATATGAAATTGGGTGTTTCTGAGTGCTGAATTAGAATTTTGGTAAGTAGTTTTATATACCTAATGTTTAAAAATTGGAAAATTCCCAACTAATATATTTTTAGGGGAGTGTAAATATAATTATGAAAATGGATGATTCATCGATGCCAAATTCCGACGATACTGCCAGCGTAGTGATTAATGAGAATGCGAAGAAAAATGCCATTTCGAATCGAGAACAAATCGGAGACGACGAGGAATTAGACGAAGAGGCTTTATTGAATAATCTGGTCGATTTAGCCGAAGGAGATATCTTGGATGCGGAATTGAACGAGGACGAAATTCTCGGCATCCAACCTCCCAAATTAGTCAAGGAAATTCAGGTAAATAATTTGAATTTATTTGGCTCACCAATTTTTGTCAGGCTAGAAATGTCTGGCATGCATTTTTATAAGGCGGGGGATATTGGCCGAATTTCGAAAGGCCTATGCCATGACCTCATTTAAACTTTCGCCCAAAAATTGTGCATAAGGAGCATTGGAAATCGATCATTTTAAATTCGTGATTTTCCATGAAATAATCACAGCTGCCATATTTGAAAAATTTTGATAAAATATCAGTAATTTCAGTCATAAATATCACTTCATAAGGCATGGTTTATAACCATATATCCGAAATATGAATACTGTACCATCTTTTATTGATTTTTTGCTCCCAAATCTGAATTTTGATGCTTGACAAGACATCAACGCATTCTGATTTTGGCTTGAAGCCAGATAATTGCAGGATTGAGCTAGGAGGTCTTATTTCAAAGCCAATTTTTATAAGGATGCTTGCATCTGATAGCAGTGATTGCACTGATCATAAGGATCTGTCTGAGATGCTTTTTCAATCTGCTGTGATAGGATTATCAGTTCATGATCTGCAGTGATCATGACCCATCTGTGATCACCGTATCAGTATGCTCCTATGCTAGTCTCATGCAGTTTATGAACGCATGATCAGCTATCAGTGCCAAATCAGATCTCTCAAATCCCTGGCTTCTATATTTTTTGCCCAGCATCGAGCAACTTTCAGCCCGATCACTAAAATCTCCTCATTTCAGACACCCAAACCAATCTCCAGTCAATCAACGTCCAGCGTTCAAGCGGATAACCACGATCAGAATGGCGAAGAGGCCGAATTATCGTCAGCCATTCCATCATCGTACGAAATCAATCGACCATCACCCGATCCATCGCCTGAATTGGGTATCAGTCCACCATCGCCGATTCAAAATTCAGCCGAATCTGTGGCCAGGAAGAAATCTGTCAATGGCGATTCGGACGATATCGTGAATATTCCACTGATCAATGGCGAGAAAAGTCCCAGCAAAGATGCCAAATCCGAATTGGCTGGCAGTTCATCAAATACCGACGACACCGATGATTCGTTGGATTCGGAGAAAGAGAAATTATTGACTATGTTTTTGGACTACTGTAAGAAATTCGATACGGACATTCCATCCATGTCTATGGCCAGGAACGACGTTTATTCAACCGGATCGGATGGATATCGATTATCGGATCTTTTGAAATGGTTCGTGGAAGATATGTCGAAACGTCAAACTCGATCGTCGTCCGGAGATTTCGCCAACGATGGGCCGTTGACGTTCAAGAAACGCGTGGAAGCTACTGAATTCACTGTACCAATATCGATCACATTGCCACCGTCGCAAGTTGTGGACGTTTTGGTGGAAGTGGTGCCTGAGAAATCGTTCAAGGATTTGTGTGGGAAAGGTAAGAAGTTTTGAATTTGGTTAGGCGGGGGCATGGTATAATTGAGATCAGCATGGGCAGAGTGTCATTAGGACATTTACAGCAGAATATGTTATGACATATGAGCATTTTACTCTGATCAGTATGTGATAAGAGTGACATAATCAGCATGAGACATCGCTATCATGAGGAAAACAGTATGTTATCACAAGTGATCATAAAACACTTGCACCAAACCATAAATCAAATCAACATAAGATCATTCTGACAAATTGCGCAATCTCTGATCAACCTGTTTATTTCAGGTACCGTTCAAAATGCCGACGCATCCGAGACGATCGATCGATCAAGATTCACCAATTTACCAGCACCGAATATGTCTCGATTCCTGCACAATATCGGCCTGAGTTTGGCCACCGAATCGGCCTATCGATCGGTCTTGAACAAAGCGGTCAGCGAATTAGCATCCGCCACGGCCAACGATCGAGAAGCCAGCGTTGTGGAAAGGCAAAGTCAATTGGTGGACGAATTGAGACGCGTTTTCGACAATTCGCGCAAACACAACGCCCCGTTGAAATTGCGAATGTACAAATGCCCGATGGAAGGGTGTAATTTCAGCAGCGATACGGAAATTCAAATGTACGATCATCGTCGACGACCGCATAAACAAGTTCATCGATGGGCCTGCGCGTTGTGTATGAAATTCAGCTCGTACGACGAGGATGATGTGGAAGAACATTACGAGGATGAGCACGGATTCACGTCTAGCGCTATTCTGGATCATCCGGCCAAATTCCCGTGTCCGTTTTGCGATCGAGATTTCGCCAGGAAGAACGAATTGCAGAAACATATTCGAACTTGTTCGATGAATGTGAAGAATCCCAGATTGGTCACGGATGTTCAGGTAAGGATTTGCGCGATTTTTGGGATTTGGAAGGGTTCTGGACAGCCGTTCCAGTTGTGATTAGTGGTCGTGGCCCATATGGCAGCTGCCTGGTCCTGACAGCCATCCATGCATGAGCATGGATCGCCAGATATGTCCATTTTTGTGGGACATGGGTCCTTTGGGTTGGAGTCATGGCAGCTGCCCATGAATAAGATCCACAAAGCTAAGCAATCGCACGTTTCAGGCCAAGGATATCCTGAACATCCAATTATGGCCGAAAACCAACGAACGTCAAGTGGCAACTACTATTCCACAAAAGAAACCAGCATCATTGCAAGCGCAGCAGAAGCAAGTTTCGCAATATTATTCGAACGCACTGAAATTGCCACCACTTCGACCAAAGACGGATATGCTTCAATACAAGAAAGTCCAAGGCGTTAGTCCTCGCGTGTCGGACGTAGTCAGCAGAGTGGCGTCTGGTCAAGGTCAATTACAACAACGATCCTCGCAAACGTCCGCGCTCAACGCCACGGCCGGTCTACCGCGTATAATCCCGACGGTGGCCAGAACGATGTCCACCACTCAACAGGAACAATATCAACAACGATACGCCCAATTATTGCGTCTTTCTTATTCGGGTACGCAACAGAACAAACAACGACCGTCGATCTTGGCTCAAGCGGCCTCCTCCTCGAGCCAAACGGCCCAACGACCGATTCGACCAGCCGCGGGCGGGGAGCGATGGTCGTGCGAAATATGCGACGCCGCCTACTATCATAAAGCCGAATATTTGAAACATTTGCAAATGGATCACAGGAAATTATTGGATAAACCCGATTCGGTGGTCATGGTCGGCGCTGCGCCGTTGGCTTGCAGTCGATGCAGGGATCGATTCTATTCGTACGAAGGATTGGAACGGCATTTATTGATGGAACACAGTCTGGTGACCAATGAATTGTACGCCAAGGCGCAGGCGAAGCACGATAGTGGCAAGTGCAAAGTTTGCACTAGGGTAAGTGAATTTTAATCTTGACTGACTGTAATTTGCATGAGTGATGCATTTATGCAGAGCAGGATCACGTGAGAATCTAAAATCGTAGCATGCTTGCATAAGCCATGCTTAGCTTGGCTCTAGTCGAGATTTTCCTGTTACTTGCACAAGCAAATGCGTTCTCATAATGTAACCCTGAAAAAAGCTGTTACTCGCCTTATGCGAGTCTACAGAACTCAATCGGGGTATAAAATTGGCTGCGAGAAAAACACTGCCTCTAACCGTGAATGTTATTGGTAGCACCTGTCTGGTAGTACATGTCGTTTTTTGAAATCGAATCGCAATCAGCTTGAGATTATCATGATATAGGCATATTAGCATGAAATATCAGAATGATGTGGACACATGACTAATCACTCCATGTATTTAAGATTTACGCATTCAATCTGCTGACTCATTTGGTCCAAGATCACCATCGCACTTTATGTTCGGCCGAAATCGTCTACAGTTGCGACGTGTGCTTATTCCAATGCAATTCGTACGTCCAATTGGAGCTGCATTTACGAAATCATCATAACGAACCCGCAGTGGCTGCCACATCGCCCACATCAGCACTGACAGTAGCGCCTGCCAATACGTATACCCAAGCATCGACCGCATTGTCGATGATCGCTCAACAACGTCAACAACAAGCAGCCATGTTGGTCGTGACGCAACCGCCTCGATCGGGACAACAGCCGTCGTCCAGTGGACGCGGTGATAGTGTGGCCAACATTCTGCAATCGGCTATGAATAGCAACAAACGACCGGCCGCCGAA
The DNA here is from genome assembly GCA_034695185.1 of Discolaimus major. Lineage (NCBI taxonomy): Eukaryota > Metazoa > Nematoda > Enoplea > Dorylaimida > Qudsianematidae > Discolaimus > Discolaimus major. The sequence goes on from JAQIWJ010000600.1 coordinate 8,243, forward strand.
CCGTTGGATAGGCCGCCGAAATTGGTGAAAATGACCGAAACAGTGAAGAAATCCACCGGCGTAGCGGTTAGTGCTCGACCAGTGGCAACCGGTGGAGCCAGCGCTCGACCAACGTCCAGTAATCGACCGCAACAACCAGCAACGTTGGTCAAGAAAGCGTTGCGTTATTGCTGTACGCCGTGCGAATTGAAATTCATCAGTTACGAAGCCGTTTTGAAACATTGGGTGGAGAGACATTTGAAACCGTTGCGCGTACCGTTGTGTCGTATCGATCGATGCCAAGAATGTCAACGAGTATTGACCGAACCGTCGACGTCTCAACAAGCAGCATCCAAGGATGGACCATCGTGCAGTACGTGTACGGGATTGAAATTGGATCTTACCTTACCTGAACCATGCGAAGAAGAGGTCAATGATTCGGATGGAGATGTGGAAATTCTGCCGCCACCAACTGAAATAATTTGTTTGGACGATGATTGAACAATGAGAGAACTTTGATGAACTGAGCTCGTTTGTTTTGGTTATTATTTCCTTTTTGTGCACGATTCATTTTTTGGTTTTTCTGGATAACATTTGTGTGGATCTCTGATGAAATGTAATGTGGCGGCTTATGCATATGTATTGCTGCAAGTACAAATTGAATGACTGATGTATGGGTGATCAATGGTCACTCAAGGGACCATCAGGTTCTTTTTTAGACTGACTGCTGATATGGAGATGGTCCCTAATGCTACAGTAAGTACAGCATTGTCATATAGTCCATATTTGTGGGTGACCAATTCTCATTCAAGAAAGGGACCATCAGAATAAATTTAAAAAATGATGGATAAGGAGATGGTCCCTCGTGCTACAGTAGGTACAGCACAGTCAAATGGTTCATATGAACAGTAAATCAGTCCACGTTGGACCCGAATGAAGCATTTTCAGTTTTCTCAATGAAAAAAAGTTGTCACTTTTATAAGGATGCGTGTGATTGATGTCAAGCGCAAAAACTTCAGCCTCCAGCACAGGGCGTAGGTGGAAAACTGGAAATTCTGCGAGTGGGCACCAAATATTGAACACCTTATGTTCAGTAAAATTGGACAGAAAATTCTTAACCGGATTCTTGGGGTGGGTGTGACGTGTATACATACTATTTTGAACTGTTTTCTTTTGTACACCTGCTTGAAAACGGGTCGTCTTCATCAAGGCAGGTATTGAGAAAATTCCACGCTAGATATGGATACTGTCAGGATTTTTCTAATTCTACTGAGTACGGCTAATTTTGCAGGTGAGTACTTTAGGGTGATTAGTGGAAATTGGTCAGAATGATCAGACCGCAGATTATGATTGAATTTTGAATCTATTGTTCCATAAGCTGAGCTTATCAGCCTTGGTCAAAATTGCGCAATCTGATAATACCAACATATTACAGGAGCTCAAAATACGGCCGGTGGTGGGAATAGCGCTAATCCAGAACCAGGCAGTGGACCAAAGCCAGCATGTTTGAACGGCGCTGATCAAGTGATCACACCTCATGGTCAGAAACGGATCGATCAATTGGCGATTGGTGATCTGGTAGCCATTGGCGGATCATCCAATTCGATATCGTTCGAACCAATTCTCACGTTCTTACACAGAAATACCAAAAATGCATTGGGATTTCGATTCAGCACATCGACTGGGCGTAATCTGACCTTATCCGATGAGCATTTGATCTTTTTGGCACCATCCGGAAAAGCGGTATTAGCTAAAAATGTAAAAATGGGAGATGAATTTTATGTATTGATAAATGGCGATGAGCAAATGGAGACTGTGGTTGAAATGGAGAGAAGCGTTTTGGAAGGCAGATACAGTCCATTGACCAAATCCGGTACCATATTGGTCAATAACGTATTGGTGTCTTGTTATTCCCAAATCCAGGATCACCAGTTGATGCATTCGATTGTGCATTTGTTATTACCATTCATCAAATGCGAAACGATTTTTGGCTCTGATGGTATTGTGGGGAGCAGTGATGGATTGCATGCGTTGGGCAATACGATCTGGCATTTCTTCAGGCATTGGTTTGTGGCTCTATCGTAATTTTTCATCCTGAATCCACATATGGATGCTAGTGATAAATATGAATGGGATGACGTCAATGATTGTGACAATATGTTCCATGATCATGCGAGATGTGCCTCATTTGTAGTCATGGGCCTTGTATACTGTAATCGGTTTATCATAGTTGACCAATTTCTGGCTGCAAGAATATTCCGGACATGTACAAAAAACAGCGAATGTACTCAATGGGTTACTGTAACCGCTAGAATCCAATTGGTTCGAACTTTCTCATAAACTTTTTTCACGAAAAATTTAAAGTTATTCCTTCATAAAATAGGTATGCTTATGCCAAAATTCGAAGTTAATTTCCAATGTGATCAATAATCGGTAAGTTGATAGGAATTATCGATTTCTGAAATATTGATTGCTGATGGACTCTGATGTGATCATTAGATAGAGCATGATCGACTATATCGGAACGCATGTCGTGATCAGAGCTATCGGTTGATCAATGACCCCGAGAATGGGTCTAAAGTTACAAATTATCGATCTCCAAACCGTTTAATACAGGCAATATAATCAGAGAAACTAATCAGGAAGCATGTATTCTTGTCTATAAAAGCATGCTGAACATGATGGTGATGTTCATTTCTGCGTTTGAGCAACATTGATCAACTTGATCAGATCATCGATTTTTTGAATTATTGCTTTCTGAGTGATCAGAGCCTGCTCGATGGATGCAGCATAATTGCTTGTCCAGTAGAACATCCTCACGCAATGTCTGTATCTTTATCTTTGTTGACTGAAATCACCGATCGAAAGTCATGCAATCATAGGCAATTTCAAAATTTGGAATTCTGAAATACACGTGATTAGTGCACGAATTTCACATTGTCTGCGTTACCTGGCAGTGCTGATTCAAAAAATCACGTTTATTTCGCTGTGTGATAGATATTTAGCGTTTTGATCATTATGATCGATTTCCGATATAGAGGTGATAGATCGATTTTAACCATGGCAATCGATTCTCCGTGCTTGATTGTCCAGGAAAATATATATCAACAGGCTATATCTGACTTCAGTGTTTGTAAAAATATCATTGATCAAAGATTACTGCTGAAGCAAGCAATTTTTCAAAATTTCAAAATGGGTAATAATCGTGATCAGTGCACTGAAGGTATTTTTTCTAGGATAGTTTGACACGCTAATCATCGTGGTGTCATTAATTTTGCTCCTCGACGCATGTTTCGAAAGTCGATCAAAATTATCGATTTTGGATATAAACGTGATCAGTCAGTTGCGACGACACCGATCGATAGGGCATTTTCGATTGTACAGGAAAATCTATACATACGCTTTATCTTGATCTATTTTCTGAATAATTATCGTTGATCAAAAATCATTTGAGGATAGGACCCAGTGAAATTTCAAAAATCGATTTCGATGATTGGTTCTCCAAATTCATATTTTCTGGGATACATTCGCATGCTGATTTCAAAAATCAGCGTTATTTTGATATCCGATCACTATTTACAGATTTGATCAGAAATACCGATTTCTGATATATCGATTTCTGGTCGATCTGATGAGTAGCACCAGGTGATAGAGCATGGTGCACTGGCCAAAAGGCCAATAATAAACGCATTTATAAGCATGCAGCTTCATAAATAATTTGACGCTAAAAGAAAAACTTTCTAATAATATGCATCCTTATTATTTACAATAAAACCAAATTTTCAGATCAATCTATTTTGAAAGGTAAAACCACATCATGCATACCATTTAGCACCCACTCCATCATGTTTCTGACCCTTCCCAATTAATTCCAATAGCATCAAAGAAGCTAAACACAATTTCCTTTTCCCGCATTCCCCATCAATGCACTGAATGATATCCTTGGATTTGAAATCCAACGTCAGCACTTGCGATGGTTTGGACCAGGGTTTGAGATCAGCTTTGAACATGCGACACATGGCCAAAATCAGACCACTTTTTGTACATCGATACGCATATTGTGTGAATTGATCATCGAGATTTTCTGATGAGCTTGTGATTGATGTATCGATGCTGATTGTGGGTCGTCCCAATGCGTCGGATATAGAGATTTCACCTGTCTCTGGATCCATGCGAACGCTGCCCAAAAAGCGATTTTGACCATCCCTGACCCAAAGAACGAGATTATTGAGCAATTTGAGATGCATCATTGGTTTTTGTGGATTGGATTTTTCATGGATCCTGAAAAAGGATGGCTTAGAATTATAGAATGAAATTTTGGACATCATTTTGGTGCTGACCAAGAGATGATGTAATGGATAACATGCTTGGCTGGACACCTGCGCCGTCCATGGTTCAACTCCCTCAAAACGCTTTCGCTTTTTCGATTTTAAACCCCCAACATACTCGAAATCCAGACACCCTTTCAATTTGGACACCAGCTTTGTCTTATTCACAACCACCAGTGTCCTTCCGCCTTCCACATTGTCGCCGAAACAAAAGAATGTCCTTTGTTTCCCGCGTCCATAATATTTGAAATGCGTGCAATTCTTCATAAAATCCATCGCCTGGCACTTTTGATGAACTTCCAAACGCTCAATTTCAGGCAGTGATATCGTTGAGGACTTCATCATAGGGGATATTTTCGAATTTTGTTCAGGCTTCATTTCTCTTCCTGGTACCAGGTTACCGCAGGAACGGTGCTTTTTGAAGAGAATAACAGCTAATATGAAGAAGCTAGAATGTTATCTTATCAAACAAGCCACCCTAGCAACCGCCAGTAAATTCATCAATGTTCTATGTAAAACTTGCTTGTGAACTTTTCTTTAGCTATGTAAGTTGAGACTACGTGGATCAGATGAATCATGGTTTGCTTTTGAGGCGGTGACTGTTTTTGTATGATGAAATTTTGTGTGGGAAGCTATGGGCATGACGCATTATGAGTGATCAATGCATGAAGCATGATCATGGTTGATAATTGCGCAATATTAATCAATAGAAAGGCTGATTAGAAAAGCCATGAGTATGCATGGATAATGAGAAGGATATGATGAAAAGATCGCATATTTAGCCATGACTCATGATCATGATTCTCATTGCGCAATATTATGCAAAAAATCTGTTATGACTGCATGGAAACTGGAAGGCATATTGCCATGAAAATGGCAGCATCAATCATGCAAGCAAAATAATCATGATTCTCAACATGCAATGTGATTCTCCGAAATATTCAGGCTATAAGCCTTCTCATTCACATAATCCACAAAAAGCATGCAAATTTTACTGCTGATCAAAATATCAAGCATTGCAAGCAGACATGATCAAATAAATGTATAACCTTCCTTCTCATACGACACCTTATCACTGAAAATCATCTCAAACAAATATCGTCGATTGATGCTTTCCAATGGCAGTGAATCTCGAAATTTCATAGCATCCATATCGCAATGTTCAGGGAAGAAGAAATTGGCTTCTGATACTGCATTTGTGAGGCTATCTGAAATTAGGTATGCATGTAATTCTGAACAGATATATGAGGAAAATCTTACCAGAACCATGGCCAACGTTCCTTGTATCGCTCAATCCATATCGACCTCTCAATGTATCCGGATATTCGATGGCTGTTCTGAAAAAAGAGATGAATTATTGATGGATCAAAATGTGACTGTATAGTCTTGGTATGTTGCCAGCAGAGTATGCTAATGTATAGCCATGTCCATGTTCAAGGATTGAAAATGATCATGCCAAAATTATCGATTGATCAGTATCACACCAACTGATCAGGTGCATTGATTACCTTGTGACTTTGGTTATACCAAGCAATTGACGCCACCGTTCAACTGAACTGGGACCTCTCAATAACAGCGCCATAATTTGACCACTGGTCATATGACCAACCAATCGGCCGTAGAAGAATTTCTCTATAATATGATCAGTGATAGCATATCAATTCAAAACTTTGCTGTGATCTCATCAAGCCCATGGCATGGAAGAGAACAGAAGTTCACGCTTACTTTGATGAACTCCATAAAATGCTTCAGCTTGAGATCGAGGAACCCTGCATACTTTGGCTGCCATGACTGATAAGCCACTGTTCAATATTTTCGTGATCACTGACTAAAATGTGATCATACCATATGAGATCGATAATCCAAGAGGCTTGATCAAGCTGATTATGCAGACTTCTACAGTAGTGCTTACCCAGCAAATGAATGGATGAGCAAAAGTTTCTGGTTTTATCATAGCGAATGTCACTGTATTCATGATCACTGATCAGCATAAATAACAGTCTGATTTTTTGACCATATGGAAAACTGAATTTTATTCGCGCGCTTTCTGGCAGATACGTTCGGGATATTGTAGTAAGGAGTATACCTTGGAGAGGGAATCCAATTTAGCTTTTTGATGAAATGCTCTTGTACGAAATTCTTCTTCGGACGATTGGCTAGCAGACATTGCTAGTCAGATGCGCATGTATACCCTCACTCATTCTACGAGATAAATGTAACATGATTGTGTAAATAAATACGAATCATGGTGATTGTCAACTTTCCAGTAGATTACTGCATCGTTTTGCCATCACATACCAGATTCAAATCGACATGAAATCTTATTTCAATAATAAGCGTTACGGTATTTTACAGTTCTGTTGAATTTTATGTCATTTAGCGCCATACAGTATTTCAAGACCACTGTGGTCACAGGAGCTGCCTTCATTATGTTTGTACAGTTAGTAAGCAATTTTAGAATCCATGTACGTATATGTAGTCGGGAATAGAATTCACTCCCTGATATTCGGCTCTGGTCTATTTGAAGATCATAACAATTCCAATACAAGCATTGTAATTTTATCATCATTGAAGTGCAACAAGCTTTCACAACCAAAGAATGCAGCTCATTATCAGTTGCACCTTTACATAAGCTTCCTGAAGCAGTGATACAGTACAGTATCCAAACAGTAACTACATTTCAAACCATGACGCCAGCTTTGGCACGTTTCTCTTGTTCTTCTAAATGCCAATAATAATGCCAAAGGACATAAGTCAGAAAGAAGTTCGCCGAAGCTCCCATCATATAAATGAACATAGGCAATGATGATTCTTGTCCCAATTTTTCGAATATTGACGGTAGAAATTTAGGAAGTGAACTGATGGAAAGAATCAATAATCCAATTGCGTATACACTTTGGATTGTCAACGCTGGCCAAAGCATCAGTGGTTTTGGTTCTCGAACGAATAATGAGACTATGATCATACTGACATTGGCTATCACATGATTTATGCACCATATGAATCTCATGTAGCCACCGTCCAAGATGTTTGCTATACCTGAAAACTAGGGGATATTTGAACAGGATTGATTATACCTATTTCTGCAATGCATACAATATTGTTTCTGATAGTGCAAACTTTCGAATTACATCTTGTGGGCAAGCAAATGCTTGTGCATCCTGCATAACTTCTATCTAACCCAGTTATACCTAAATTATACGAACCAAATTCAAATTATACTCACATTCTTTAATCCCCCAGAGTCGAGTGAATAGGCCGAAATCGTAGACAATGATATCCGATGATAAATATGGTTCAACAGCGGCTACAGTACTATTGAACTGGCACCTTAATACTTGGTCGTATCGTACCAATGAATAAATATGTTGACCCAATGCGGCGCACGTGATGACTAATTGGGCTGATCCGAGAACAGCGCATATTTGAGCATTCTTCCATCTCCATCTCAAGAATTGTATATATTCATCGTACACTTTCAATACTACCATTTTTTTCCTAATCGAGAATCTTTATCATAGAATTCGTGACTCGAATCAATTTGAAGCTGGAATGAGGAAGTATCACATGGGTTATCATCCATGCATTATTGGATTTTACTAGCTAAGGACATGTGTCTGTCAAATTAGAGAAATAATCTATCCTCCTCTGCTGATCGCCCTTTCTACGCGTTGGAATGAAGGGGGCGAATGTCAAAAGGAGAAGAAGCCTTGTTGACATGGACACGGTTCAGCTTTCAAACTGAACTGAACCCCTTGCCTTCCCCCTTTGCTCCTCATGGAGGACATGAGGAAAATATAATGAAAAATCATCATGTAAGGCTGGACAGGAAGAAGAGCGTGTTTTATCTTGATGAAAATTAAGTTTTTTTTCCTAGTCGAGATGCTAGAATTAATCCTGAGACAAGGATTTCATGATGCGATTGAAGCCATGACATTTGAAATCGATATTTGGTATCATCCAGTTGCTCTTTGGCTTTTGGTTTAGCCCTTTTACTGCAGCAGTTGCACAGAAATAGGCAGATAAAAGATTTTGCCGCTTGAAATTTTTAGGAGTCGCGTTTGGGGGGGGGCAGTATTGTGTTTGTACAGTACCCTACATAATCGCATTGGGAAGGCAAGGTTTCCACAAGAAAACAATTCGCATAGCCAGCAAACCTTATTATGGCCTCTATAATGGCATATGACAAACAAATCTGAAAGCAATGAAACCTTATGATCCATAAGCAAGTTTATAAGCAACAAAATCCATTAGGCTCATGAGAAAATATTCAGTTATAATACTATAATACAATCAACTAATCTAGGCGCTGCATGAATAGATGCAGGCCTAAATATCAATGAAATCCAGGGTGTATTATGGACAACCCACCCATTCACATGCAATTCCATCCCATCCCGGAATGTCCAAATGGGCATGAAAATAGAATCTGCCAGAAAAGAGGGAAATGGGCAAGGGGTACTCGAAAAAAGCGACCCCCAGTCCAGTCCAGGGCTACGTGAATATGTGTGCTAACATAATCACACTAAATATTGACCGCTGCTGCACTGGATGAATTTTAAGAGGAATACAAAGTGATGTTGACATTGGGGTGATGCTTTTACGCCCTCCAGGATGAGGAGGCGCAGAAGCTAATGGAAGAAAAGCCTAACGTATTGAAAAAAACAGATCAAAATAAGACAGGGTAGGATCATGTGACTCACATGGGTGGGAATAATTCATTGGGCGTTTGCTTTTCAAAATTGACTGGACATCCTGGTACTGATCAATCAGATGGTGTCATCAGGTAAACTGATAAAGCAGAATTTGCAAAGAAATCCAGTCTCTGTACATTGACAAAAACTATGAAAATGTAAAGATAAATCCATTCCTGATTGATAAGCAAGGTCATCAGCATCTAATTCATTAGCTATTCGCATGAATGCTGAGAAGATGATTTTATCAAATCATCTGCAAAATGCACGAGACCTCCCATGGACCCCGGAAGAATGAATTATGGCCTAATCCATCAACGCCCTGGCTTGAGTTCGAGTTCATTCAGTTTTTTTCCAATTATCAACTGCAGCAGCAAGCAGAGGAAAGGAGAAAAACTGGACGGAATGAATATTGATCTAAACTGTCAATTAACGACACTCTTACATAACTAATGAGCCAAAACGAAATTCAGGGATCACATTCACTGACTACGGTTCATGTAGGATTTGTCCTGTATGATGTTGATGGACGTATATGGAAAAGCGGATAAAGCCCTAGCTTTTCGTCCGAGGGCGTGATGGAGGTGACACCTAAGATTTCCTAGGGAGATATTAAACACGTCTCTATTAGTCGCGATGAAAACAGCTTGATGAAAGGACGAATGGAAACATTGGACGCGTTTCAATATTGATCCTGGCATTGGGTTCGCCCCTCCTATTCGGCCATTGCTTGCTTTGAGGATTAACGATTGTGCAGTGCGAGAAAAGAAGGCAGGAAACTCGGCAAGCAAGGCACGAAATAGAAGAGGACAAAAAGGATATGTAAATTGGGGACAAATCACGACATGTCCACTCTTTTTGTCGCACGCAATGCGAGCCAAGGGTGGTCGTTAAATGTAAAGAAAGCATAGAGAGTCGAAATAAAATTCGCGTTGCTGATTGTGAAGAGAATGTGTTTATGTGATCAAAGCGACTATGTGCTAATGGAATTGATCTAATCGTGTTTAGGGCACTGCTTGACACTCGATCTAAAACGAGTTCGTCCGAAAATAGTAATCAAAAGAAGTGCGTAGGTTCAAAACAACAGGATATGTTTGGTATGGTCGTACTGTAGCCATTGCAGCCATTAGGTAAATAGCCGTTACTATTGCTTCTTATCTGGGACTGATTTTTTATGCTTCTTTCAATATGCTTTCTTGTCAATTACCATGATGTTTTCAGAGCCCGATTATGCATCAGTATGGTCACTGTCTATATGTATTGCCATTGTTGCAAATCATTAGAACCACCAAGACGAGGGGTGGGTGACAAAAGGAGATAAGTGCATTTTTTCAAAATCGGAGTTTAACTGCACCACTGCATTGCCCATAT
>JAQIWJ010000601.1:0-18614 GCA_034695185.1 Discolaimus major
GCTGGCATTTTCTTATTGCCTTTCGGTTGCGATTTCTTCGTCGATGACGCAGGCGTAGATTTCTGCGCAGCCTTCTTGTTCTTTGTCGTGGTCGATGATGATGCTGGTTCTTCCGGCACTGCGCTAGTCGTTTCCTTGACATTCTTGATCGTGGACGGTGACCTCGATGTGCTGTTGCGTCGTCCCGTTTTATTCTGCTGTTGGGCTTCGACGGCAGTCAACTTCGGCATATCCCCAAACGATGCTGTTGAACCTTTCTTCGATTTTGGAGTTTTGGACGCAGGTTTCGGCTTCGGTATGACGTCTTTATTGGCGGTTGCTGCTGTCGACTCCTCGACTTCTGGAGTTGCTGGCAGAGGCTCGGGTTCCAATCGATTCGAAGTGCCTGAAAATGAGGAGCTGAGTGAGCATAGGTCTAAGTTTTAATATAAAATCAGCATCAGTTCCTTACCTGGGACATTTGATTGCTGCAATTCGGCAAGCGTTTCAATTCGGCAGTCTTTGATTTGTGAATGCGATTCCTTCGCTTGCCGCAGGATTTCGAGTGCCTAAAAATACGCACTTGGTTATTGAATCTTTACAGGCTTGCAAGAAAAATAGACTCCTAAAGCTCTTACCTTCTTCTTATACCTGTTCCCATACGATTTGTAATACTCGTTCTGGACGTTGAACTTCATGCAATTCGCCATGATCAGATCGAAATCCTTCTCCAATTGCGCGAAATCTTTGTAATCCGAATTCTCCACCTTCTTCCGCATTGTGCTCAAGTCCATTGGTGATTTGATAATACGACTGTAGCCTGGTACTTCGTCGTCGTTGACGGGTTGGGTGAAGACGCGTTCATCATCGATCGATTCCAATTGGTCGATGGTCGAAATCATGTGCCGTTGCGTTTCGCACAATAATTTCTCCCACGCTTCGGTCGTTACTTGCAAGCTTTCTTTCTTCTTCCGCTCTCTCTTTCGTACGAGTTCCATCAGTAGACGAGCTTTCTCCAAATCTTGACGCAACTGACGCCAATTATTGTATTGTTCTTGTAATTCTTTATTCCTGGTCCGTTCTTTCTGAAAGAAATTAGGCGATTAAGGGACTTATATCAAACTAGCCAAACATTCTCTTACCTCTAATCTGCTGGCGTGATGAGTGACTTGCAACCGTCTCAATAATGGAACGCCAAATCTTTGCCGCCGTTTTAACGTCCAATAGCGTAGAATACGATCCAGGAATTCTTGTTTGTTCGCGAATCGCAATTGATGGTTCAATTGTTCCAATTGTCGACGTGGCATAACGGGAACGGATACGACCGGTGATAAATTTCGCTTCTGGATCAATAGTTTGCGAGCACGTTTCATGTCGAATTTTGGTGTTGATGTGGACGGCTCCGATAGCTTGCTCTTGCGTTCCGCGTTGTTTCTGAAATAGAATACTTTTATCAGGGCAAGCATCAAGACAATGCAAGCTTCTTACCCCGCCTTCTTTCCTGTTTCATCAGCAGAATCCGCTCCACCAATGGCTGGCGTATGAATATCGCAAAAAGCTGATTTCCTGACCGATATTCCACCGTCGGGGCTCTTCGAATCGTGGACGGTTTCCATTTTCATATACAACCCAGCTTGTTGGGCGCAGGTGACGTGAAATGCCGTGTAGCATGACGGTTTGTGGCATTGAATACAGGCGCCTCGAGATTTCTGCTTGCAAATGTAGCAAGTCAATTTCCAACGAGCCGGCGGTATACGATCAAATCCTTCGATCGGTTCCAAGAATACCGTATTGGCGAATTGTACTTCGGGAACCCACAAGGCGCAGACGACGTGAGCCCAGCCGTTGTCAGCAGTTTGTTTGAACGCACCGCCTTTGTTCGGACACAGACGACATTCAACTCCTCGAGACGGCGATAATTGACAACGACGACACAACCATTGGCCTTCCGGAATATACGGTACGCCGTAACATTCCTAAAAAGGATTACTGTAATAACCAACATAGGAAAGCTCGACGAGCTTTACCTGATGTACTGCCAAATTGCACATGTCGCAAAATAGAATGGCGTTTGCATTGTCGCATTCTCCATCACCGCAGACGCAGCAAACTGTGTCGTCGTCTTGATCTCGCTCTGCTGATCCGGCCAAACCATCGCCATCGTGGCCAGCAGTACTTCCGGGCGCAGTTTTGAAATAGGAGACTTTCTCCAGACGATTCATGATGAATTCGAACGTAGCTTCGGATACGCGTGGTAAGCCAACTTGAGAACGGCCGTCGTTGATGATTTCCAACCACGCGTCATCCTGAAACAGAGCAAAGCTTAGTTTCCAGCAAATAGGAAATCCCAAGTTACGGCTTACTTCTTCGTCCATATCATATTCGATTTCTTCGTCCAATTCTTCCGCCGTTTTCTCAATATATCTCACGTAAGACGCCGGGAATGTTCTCATCTTTGTTGGCTCGAATTCAGTCAGTTCACGAAAAACCGCCCTCGGTATTGGCACCATTTCTTGCTTTTCTGAAAAATAAAATGTATGTAGAACAATAAATGCAGAATTAAAGATAAATCGCTTACTCTCATCTTTCGGCGGTTCAATGCCGTTTTGCAAGAACGACAGCGGAATCGGTTCCAACGTATTCAATCGTACAATCTTTCCGCCAACATCGACGTCGATAATTTTCTGAGCTTGAGCCCAGGATAATTGTTGATTCGATCGATTTCCACTGGCGACCGTAGTTCCATCTTCATTCCTCGCTTCCACTAATGTAACGGCCGACGCGGTACTTTCATCCAAGCGCGTAGACGTCGATGGATCGTGTTTGAATTTGGATAAATGCGATTGAATACCGGAGAAACTTTTATACACTCGTCCGCATCCGGAAATCGGGCACGTATACGGCGGTTTCGTGGCTCGTAAACAATCCATATGACCACGCAATTCGTGAGCACTTAATCCGGACGGTAATAAATTCGAACTCATGATTTTACAGTTGGAAAATCATATATTATAGAGATATTCGACGAAATTCCAAAATAAACAGAATTTTGCAAGTTTTGGCGCGCGCTAGCAGACATGTAACAATTTCGGAATATCCGTTGATTTTTGGACATTTTCACAATGAATCCAAAAGCAGAATCACGTAGAATCGATATCTGATCAACGATTATGGAAAGCGTTAAATTTAGGCGATGAAATTTTGCTGAAAATCATCAAAAATGCAATGAATTTGACTTCGCGCCAACGCTAATTGGACCGCTTATGACAAGTCGATATAAATTTTGCGTGTGCGCGAAAAATCCTAGATTTTCGTCGATCGACGACGCCGAATTTTGTTGTTGGACGACGTCAGAAAATTTGTACGGATGCTCTAATATTCTCAGTCTTCGGTAAGTTGGAATGTTTTCTTCGTAATCTGACGGTAAACGTCGATATTTTTCAGGGTATCGCCAGGACGAGCTTGTAAATAATCGAATAGAAATTTTATCTGCAAATACGTGGTATTTTATTGGAATTCGCCTAACACGTGTATGTACAAAATGGCCGAGCAAACTGCCGCTGTAAATTCAGTGAAGGAAGTAAGTATTTATCTAATTTATGATTGCTGGTGCTGAGAAAGCGTTGGCACTCGATTTTATCTGACTAAAAGTCGGAAAGTGTCAGATTTTCTATCATAGGCGTTTTTGTATTAACGGCATCCTGTTTCTTTCAGGCTTTAATGGTGAACGCCAACGTTGTGTCGATTTCGGCTCCGGCGGCATCGTTATCATCTTCGTCATCCGGGATCTCGTCATCTTCGCCTACGTCGTCGTTCGGTTCAAGTGGAAACGGTGGTATCGCGTCCGAAATTCCGGTGAATTTGAAGCAACAGCCGGTGATGCAAAATGAATCCATGAAGCAAACGGACACGGACGAGGATGATTCCGCGAATAATGTGAACATCGGATCGGCGGTTACTTCCGCTTCCAATGGCGTCAACAGCAATTCGTCTGGAGAACCGGGAAGCTCCGATGGCGATCACCGTGGTTCGGCTGAAGATATTATCACGCACTTGAATATGCTCAGCATGCAAGTAAGTATTGGCGATGTTAATCGCATTGAGCTGATTGATCTAATGTGGTTTATTCTTTCAGGACGGGTTGGGTTTCAATGGTTTCGGCTTATTGGGTACGGGAGGCGGCGGAAACGCTTGGGCGCCGAATATGGTTACGAATATGATGCCTACTATCGGAAACGGTACGTATAGCGTTTGCTAATTGATGCAATACGCTTATTTGATAAGCAAGCGCCTTATTTCTAGGGTTGTCGAAAACAATGCCAATGCAAGATACGCAATCGCCGGGCGTTACCAATTACATCGAAGCGCTGAAAGTCCAACAGCAATTGCAAATTCAACAATTAAAATCGAACGACATGCTGGCGAATTTCTTCGCCACTTCTTCGCCGGCTAGTAACGCGTCGAACGTATTCGGAAGTCCGGGTCAACCGTTGCAACATCATCAGCAACAACAATTGCGTCGTCCAATAATCGGAGCCGGTGGCGGTCATGGCATGGAGAATTTTTATCCTGCGGCGTATGGGAATTATTTTATGAATCGTCCACCAACCGGTATCCAATTTCCGCCGCCGTTGGAATTTGGGCATCACGGTCGAGGTAATCTTGTAATTATTATTACAGTAGCAGCAGCGCAAAGCATTGTCTATGCACGGGAAGGGCATTTACAGTATGTATTTCCTCATAAGGAAAAGCATTCTCTCCGAATGCGTCCTTTGCGATCGCCAACGACATCAACAAGGCGTCTCAGCAGCAGCGATCGACGACGATGTTCAATCATCAAATGCACCCGCCGGCGTCATCGTCTTTCTTCAGTGCTCGGCCGCAATTGAACGCCGGATCGATTCATCAGACGTCAGTACCTCCGCCAACGTTCGCCGCCAGGAATTCTCTGCTTTTGAATGGGGCTGCAGGACCGAATTTCGGTCATTGCGATTCCGCGTCTCTGTATCATCAACAGAAAGGCATCGAATGTTTGCCTCCGTCTGTCGTGCAACAACAGCAGAATTTGCGTCGTGGATGTCAACTGATGAATCCGTTCAACATCGGCGGTGGATCGAGCCCTTTTCGCGATGCGTCGTTTTGCGGTATGAACGGTCCACAACGGTATTCCAGGAAAGTATTCGTGGGTGGATTGCCGCCGGATATCGACGAAGGTGAATGCTCGTTCTTTCGGTTGCGTGGCGCGGCGCTTCTTCATCTTCGCTGGCCATTTTCGTTTGCACGCATGCTCGTCTTGGGGGTTTTTGTTTATGGTCACACTCACTGACCATCACATTCATTTATGTTTGCATTGCACTTTTTCCCCATTTCTGTTGATTATGTTACGCACCATGGGAATCTTTATTTCAGCCCTCGGCAAGCGCCCATCGTCCACGCTGAAATATTCGGAGACGTCCTCGATTACGAATATGCCGTCCAGTCTTAATCGGTCCAATATGTTCATGATTCCATCCAATTTGGCCATGGTGCCGGCTCCAATTGCTCGTCCACTTCCGTTTCCGCGTCAAGGCAATGGTCAACAACATGGGAACGAAATTTATTCGCGCAAAGTTTTCATCGGTGGATTGCCGATGGATATCAGCGAAGGTTTGCATGTCTTTTGGGGTTTCTTATTTTATTTATGCATGCTCTCCTTTCGGGGGTTATATTATTGCTTCTGCTTGCTTTGGCCAGCGAGGAGGAGCCTACTGCCTCCCCTTGTTTATATTCACTAATCATCCCAATATTTCAGACGAAATTTGCAATACGTTCGTACGTTTTGGACCGTTGATCGTGGATTGGCCGCACAAGGCTGAAAGCAAATCGTATTTTCCACCAAAAGGTAAACTCTTCTTTGACTTTGAAAATGCTCTGTACAGCTGACTTATCTTTCAGGTTATGCATTTTTGATATTCCATAACGAGAATTCGGTACAATTATTAATCGAAGCGTGCATTCAGCAAGAAGGGCGTTATTATATTTGCGTCTCCAGCCCCACCATGCGTGAGAAAGCGGTAAGCAAAGAAGTTGAGCTGGCTTATGCAGTTCTAAATGATCAGTGTTTCAGGTACAAATTCGTCCATGGCGCTTGGCGGATGCCGATTATGTTCAAGATCCGGCTCTGGCATTGGATCCGCGCAAGACGGTTTTCGTTGGAGGTGTTCCTCGTCCGCTGAAAGCACGTACGTATAATTTTATTGCTTTGGAAGGCCTTGTATCGGTCTAGTCTAGCGTGTAACTGAATGAATTTCATTTTAGCTGAATTGGCGACCATGTTGGATCGTCTATTCGGCGGCGTCTGTTACGCTGGCATCGACACGGATCCTGAATTGAAATATCCGAAAGGAGCCGGACGCGTATCGTTCTCCAATCAGCAAAGCTACACGGCTGCCATATCAGCACGATTCGTACAATTGCAACACGGGGATATTGACAAACGGGTATGTTATGGTTTGAGATTAATAGGGATGAATTTCCCTTGATCACCATCCTGATAACATGCAAGAGCAATCACTGACCAATGTTTCCTTTCAGGTTGAAATCAAGCCATACGTTTTGGACGACCAGATGTGCGATGAATGCGGTGGCCAAAAATGCGGTGGAAAATACGCCCCGTTCTTCTGCGCCAACGTCGGTTGTCTGCAATATTATTGCGAGTTCTGTTGGCAAAAGATCCATTCCTCGTCGGGTCGCGAATTTCACAAACCATTGGTGAAAGAAGGTTCGGATCGTCCACGCGCGGTTCCGTTCAAGTGGGGCGTGTAAAAAGGCAAAGGAAGGAGGTCGGTATGTTGAAAAATTCGCATATGAATTTTTTGTCTCCATTTTTTTGGTCTGCAATGTTGTTGTTTTTTTTTGAGTGGAGCATGGTCATTTCTTTTTATGCACAATAGGCTTAGCAGTTACCTGGTTGATTTACTTTTTCTGGTAGTTAAGCCCAGTTCCTTTTAAATTTTGTTTAAAGCATGGTTTATCATGAGAAATTAGTCCGGTTTGGTCGAATTGACCTTTCCGGTTTGAATACGAGATTTTTTGTCTTAATCATTTCTCTGGTTGATGTACAAGTTTTTTTCTTTTAATCTTTCCTGATACTGAATGCAGTATTTTACTGCATGTGTGTTTTTTTGGTTACGAGCCATTGATTTTGCCCATTATGTTTGATTTGCACGCGGTGATTTTGACCGCCTTTTTTGATTTATCACTGGCAGCTAACCTTTCGTTTTTGGAGTTCGTTTAACGTCGTTTTTTTTCGAACGCATTCACATGTTCAGTTTTTTCGAGTTAGATGTAGTGTTGCAGTTTTTTTGGATTAAATGCATAATGCTAACCCAGCACGGCTTCTGCTTTGGCTTTATCTTTGGTAGCTTATCACAGCCGCTTTGGCTTACTTTGCATAATCTTGGATTGATTTTTTTGATCCGAATGTTCACTTGAACGTTCAGAAGCTTTATTCGGCTTACTCTAGAGGCCATGCTAATTTATTCGATTGCGCAATTCGCAATCAGCGGCTAGACGAGGCTAGTTGAATAAGCATTGTATAGAATATTTTATCCATCGATCGATTTTCGATCAGTTTGCTATATCGGCATATTTTGCATAATCACAGCCATTTTTTCAACCCCCGCAGTACGAGGTATACGGTTATATTTTGGAGATGAGCTTTTTTTTCGAGATATTTGGGTTTTTTGATACCGGAATTTTTTGTGCACGATTTTGATAGGAATCATCATTTTGAGAAGGAAATTTTGTAGACCCTTTTTTCTCACGAATAAGGCGCCTGGTTATGCGCGTACGAGTGATATTTTTTCCCCCCGAGTGTCATCATTCTAGGTTTTTATGAATATTTTGTAATCTCCAAGGTTTCGAGGTCACGGGTGATCAAAAATACTGGTTTGCTGTTATTTTTTTGTGATAATATATTTCACCAATCATATTCGCACGAGTCTGATATAGCATAAAATCACGATATTTGACATGTCACAGCATGGCATAATCGACGTAACGCTGAGAAGAGCGGATATGATGAATTATCTCGTATCATTTTCATCAAACTTTCGCCACCGACGCTTTCTAATGATGGAAGGCACGACGGATCTCGCCACAGTAATCGTACGACGCTCCTGGCAGGTGCTGCGGATTCCCTGAAAGAATCGCGTATTTAGACAGGCATCCATGGATAAAATAGATTATGCTTACCGTTCAAAACGATCACCAAAGTTGGCTTGGAATTTGGGCACGTATTCGCCGACCATCGTATCCAATTGCTTCTGATCCTGAAGAAAGGTTTGGCTATGCTCAGATTGCGCAATCTGGGCATGGATTAATCACCACGCATGGTACTCACCAATTTGAGCGTTTGGCACGACACAGCAGTAGTACAGCAATTGGTGAATGCCGCCATCGTGTAATAATATGAAATCTGAAATAAGAATCGTCAATCCAGAGTCCATAAAACTTCTGAATTCACTTACGTCAGCATCCGTTTTGCATTCTTGCAGCAACTTCATCAGTGCCATAATCATGACGTCCACGATTCCTTTCAATTGCAGCTGACCGTTCGATTCACCACAGCTGAAAATGGGAATGATCAAAGCTGCTCGACTAAAGCAAACTATCCGCTCACCTCTTCATGATCTTGGCAAATTTCTCCACCATCAATGCCAATGCAGCCGCCCGATCCCAATGAAATTGTCGACTGCCACCGTCCGATTCCAAAGTAACCGCAGCTCGTACGTGATTGACCATCGTTTCAAATAAATCCCTGCAACGAAATCGGTATGATCTCAACAGCAGCCAACCAAAAGTAAACTTACGAGAAATATGCTGTGCATAATCCATGAATGACCAGCTGGCTCCATAATCGATACGCTTCGATGATCAACTGACATGAGTCCGGCAATGGTATCATCATTTCCCTGAAATAGCTGTTTTTAATCAATGGCCACATGCAGCCAAACATGCTTACTCTGGTTCCGTGACAATATATCGGATCATTGAATCGACGATCTTGTCATTTTCAACCTGCAATAATGAACACAGTTACAAGATGGCATTTAGCCAATAAATCCATACATACCATAGCAACGGCAATGTCTCGATTTGAGGCGGCCAAAATTTTGCATAGCTTCACAGCTCCCCAATATGGAGCGTCGAAGGATGGATAAATCGGCTTTGCAATGCCTGAAACCATGACTGTAGCTTGCAAACAAGCCAATGAAAACAGATTCATACCTTCATTACGCCACTCCGATGGTACGAATTGTTTTACAATGACGTCAAATAATCGAGGGCATTCGAAAATCTGGAAAAACGACTTTTCAGAGGCATCCCAATATTGCACTCATGCTTGCTTACTTGCTTGCACGCTTTCTTTCCGTGCCGAGCAATGCGAATAAGAATCGAGAATATATCTGCCACGCACCGACCGGATTTTGGTTGCAATACTTCCAATATGTATCGCAAACGATGCAGAATCTCCATCCGCAGCAATCCCTGCAAAGGAAAGCATTAGCCATGGAAGCCGAATAAGGCACTGAGCTTACCAAGATCATATCCCTGTTGCACAATGCCTCGTCGTCCATGCTTTCTTCCATATCCGCATTGGAAGCGTCGTCAGTTGGGATTGGTGAGAATGATAGTTCGGACGTATCCAATGACAGTCCATAGGCGATGTCCAGACATGCCTGAAAAATAAATCTGTTAGCATACTGATCAATAATCAGTTACCGCTTACCTCATCCAGTGGACTATGCAGAAACGACGCCAATAAATGGCACGCAGCCACCACGACGCTCTGAGCGGTATCGTCCAAGGCGTATCTCATGATTGTGCATACGTTGGCTTCCAGCAGAGTCTTCATCAATGTTGGTGGTATCAGAATTTGATCGAATGCACCTGACTTCGCCTGAAATACTAAACATCTTGTATGCCAACGCAATTACGAATAAATCAGCTCCTTACCAATGCCACAATGCTGGCTAATGTGTTCAACGCAATTACGCGTTGATTCACCACTTGAGAACGACACAATCGCAGCATTTCTTCAATTGTATATCCGGGTGCCTAGAAAGAAGATGCAATTGCAGAACAATAAAATCAACCAAAGCAAGCATTTACCTCAGGCTCACGTCCATGATGATGAAGTCCAGCAATCACTGGTATATCGACATTGCGTGGCACCAAATGGCCTTTGAAATCGAAGCGAGCTGTGTAAAGTTCCTAAAATACGATGGAATTTAAGTTCCAGATAAATATGCCATGCATGAAGCTGAAAGAGCTTTCTATCATACCTGATATTTGATTTCTGGCAATGATCCCATCCACGCCATCTTCTCGGGCTCAGGTTGATCCATATGAGGCCATTGCGATGTTGGTCGAATCGGAAATTCTTCCAAAGCTGCAATAAGATGATTATTAGTTTATGAATAATGCAATTTACGCTAATACTTACGCAAAGCTTCGATGGCAGATGGATTATCAGGCTGATCCTCTTTCAGCTCGCCATCCGCAGATTTTGGTACTTGAACTGACGCCGAACTCTTCTCCGCTTTCTTCTTTTTGATAAATTCGATCAATTTTGGGTCTGAAATGGAGGGACGAGTCAATGCTATGCATCAACAGCAATGCAAACATACACTTACCCAATTTCTTCATCAATTCCTCTCGTTCTTTCATGATTTCTTCTTTGGACATGGTCGATAAACGGTTCGTGTTCTCAACATGAACCTGATGCTTGATCGATTCCAAATCTTGAATTTCTTGGGATTGATGAACGGTTGTGGACGTTGATGGTAAAATTTCGAATTGCTTGGATGCAGCCGATGTTGTTGATGACGTCGATTTGGTAGTTGGAAGTTTGAATTCGAATTCCGTCAAATCCAGATTCTTTTCCTAAAATATAAGAATCATAAAGTATGAAATTTGGATTGAACTTCTCAACCATACCACTATTCCACCAATTATTGGAAATGAAGCCGTTTCAATCACAGGATGTGCACGTGATGAAGCAAATTTGGACGTTGGCTTCTTGCTAATGACCGCGGCAGCTGGTTTTGAGGAATTCTTCGCAAATTCCTCTTGCATACGTAAAAGATCATCTTCGGAATCCTGGGCCGTTGGTCGTTTGATCATTCTTGCTCCCGCTTTAATAATGCAGCTCACGTCTTCGTTTCGTGATTCCGATACTTTTGGACAAAGAAATTCAGGGGATAACGATCAGAATTGATCAGATTTGGGAAAATGAAAATGACAGAATTTTCTCGCCAAGAAAGATTCGCGCACCCCAGCAGACATCTGCTTTTTGGCATAAGTGGTTCTAGCGATGCGAGTCAAACAAATTTAGAGATGTTACAGTATGCCCGGCAATGCAAAACCAATTATAAAAATTTTTTATGCAAAATGCGTTAAAGTAATATATATATATGTATATTTCTCCAGCACCATCAAATAACCCATATTCTATATACTCAATATCTAGCACCTAAATTTGCTTGATTTTCTGTCCACAAAAATCACTGCCCAATACAGAAATCACTTCAGCAAGAAATTTGCATATGAGGCCTTTCCCGCGTTCCAGAAATTTGCCCAAATTGGCAACCGGAATTGGTTCAGTTTGATCATCGATTTTTGATGGTGCATCATTTGATTCGTGCACGATTTTCTGATCAGTATCGATTGGATGAGTGATTTTATGCTGATCAGAGGTCAGTGATGCGATTTTTTGTTCGTGCACATCATGCGCATGACCATTGGTCGTGATTTTCTGCGCACCATCCGCGCCACCATTGATTCGATGGGTCGTCGATTTGGAATCTTCGTGATGACCAATGGTCGAATCGATTTTCGGCTCATGCGTGCTAGTGGTCCTAATGGATTTCGCAGTGACCGCGGTGATGGATTTCGTATCCGAATCATCGGCCGCGTTGAACGGTTGCGGTCGTCTGGTTCGTTTATTCGGATCCACAATCACGTCCACAACGATGAAGGAAGAATTTCTAGGTTTCCCAGTCGTACTGGTGGATTTCGTAGTATATAATCCGGGGAATATAAAACGAGGATAAGCCGAGCTCGATCCGAGCGCTGGATCAACGACCGCGGGTCCAGAAGTGACCGTCGATTGTAAAGGTGTCGTGGATACGGGCGGCGGTGGGATTTGATGCGATAAATACGGCGGCGGATTTTGACCGAACGTCCACGCGGGTACAGTTGGGAATGTTTTCATACTTCCGTCCGGAAATACTTGGATATAACTTCCGTTACTCAAATAGAAGGCGCGTGTACCTGAATTCGGATCCGACGACGCACTGGTGACCGCAGGAGTTAGCCATTGAGAAAACGATACAGTAGACGATTGGATATCGATTTTCGGCGTAACAGTATCCCAGGGTTTTAGCTGGATACTCGGTTCTGTATTACTCCTTTGCATAATAGGCGTGGACGCTTTTTCATCGCCCATCTCTTGAGATACCGGCGCCCATGGGGAAATCAAATTCGGATATATCTTACTGAATATCGAATCGATCGTTTCGGTAGGCGGATCGGGGGTCGACGACGATTGACCGCGAGTCTGATCGATGAGCTCGTGTTTTTCGAAGAATCTGGCGTGAAATCCGAACGGTATTACGGTGGGCATTTCGGCACGACCCGATTCACGCATGGTCGACGCGTCGATCACGTATAAAACGCTTCGTTTACTCAACGTTTCTAATCCGATGCATAGAATTACGCCCTCATCTTCCGTCTCCGAATTCGGCTTGGACACGAAAACCGGATGTCCGAAAACAACGCTGGGACCTTGACTGAAATATAAATTCCTAGACGCGCTATGATCGTCCACGTGGATTTTTCCCAATTGACCGCCAACGGTGAACGGTGGTTGAACAACGTATGCGTATTTATATCGCTTTCCGAGATATCTCTGATTTATACAGGGAAATTCCATCGGTGCTTGTACGGTATCCGGTACGAGATTCGTACGTTCAACGTATCCGCGTTCAATATCCAACGTGAATCGGATCGGACGCGTTTTCACGTCTTGTACGGATTCTTTCAATACGGAATCCACGTACATGGCTCGATCGTACGAATCGTAATTATCGTACGTGATCATATCGATGATCAATCGATTTTCGTCCATTTCGTACGCGTTCACGACCCGAGTCATGAATCGGGGCGGATAACTGTCCATTAGACGAGTGGTCACGAATTGACGTTTCTGTTTATGGAATACGAGGAATCTGAAATAGCGGTTACAGTACGCCATTCGGATGTCATTTGTGCACGAACGAGCGGTTACAGTATGCCCTGAGCGCAATGCAAAGGCAAAATTGCGCAATATGTGACCCTAATATCCGCAGCAGCGGTTACAGTATACCTTCAGACCGTGATATTGAATTTTCTTGCTAAATTGCGCAATTTACGACCCTCACCTGACAGGTACATCAGTACCAAATTCGACGGCCGTTTTGAATTCTCGAATCTCATCCGTTTGATCAGTGCGATTTCTCGCAACGGTCTCCCAATTTTTGAAATCATTCTTCCTCGGTCTGTGCTTTCGTTTCGAGGCTTGATATTTGCACGGATTCACGATGACCGAAGTGATGGGAATGATCAAATATCGATCGGTACTCGCGATCGATTGTACTAAACCGGCTAGTACGCGTTTATCGCCCATATATCGTAAATCGGAACCGCATTTGGAGGATTCGTATCGACCGAATTCGAAGGCGCCTTCCAACGTTCGAATACCTTGAGTATTGATTTTAAAGACGATCTGATACATTCGATTCGTACTCGGTTCAACGCCGCTCATCGTACTGTACACGGTACCGTCCGAATCCGGTTCGCAATGCGTGGCCATACTCAGGAATTTGATGGGCGATTGATCAGTGAACAATTCGTTAGTATCGTGAAAATGCGGCCGTTCGAATTCGGCCAACGACGCGACGTCGAATTGTAATCCTAATTCTGGATTCTCACTAACGGCCAACGCTTTCTTATGACCCATTTTCCAAATGTGCATATTCGGATTATACGGGAGATAATCGGCATTGATCAGGTCCCATTTCTCCTTCGATGCTGACATATGCGGCGATCTCAATGTGGACCAGGCAACTTGAGATTCTTTCATATCACGAGCGTAGAAATCCCAGATTTTATACGCTTTGGTTGGGATATATTTGCCTGCAAAATAAAAATGCCGTGCATTTGGAGCCCCGGGGAAAATGCCATGCATTTTTGGCCCTTAGCAAAATCTAATGCATTTGGTTCCCTGAGGGCCCAAATTCAAAATTCCATGCATTTGTAGCCCATTGGTGCCCTGCGGGCCCCAAATTCAATACCCACCAGAAAATCTGACCATGCCATCTTTGAATTGAATAGACGCCAATGCGGATAATCCGTCCAACATATGAGTCAATTTCAGCCCGATCGGATCACTGGATCTACCGTATGCACCGTTCACGAGTGCTAAGAAATACCCATCCACCCATTCGGGTATTTCGCTCACACGACACGAGACATTCTTATACGAATCGCCATTCCAAGATTCAGGGAATCCTAATTCTAATCCTGATCGAAGATTTGCGTAGGCGAAATTGGCAAGAACAATTAGGAATACGAATACAATCATGATTTAATTCAAATTTTTCAAATTTCAAGTTCGCTTGTCAAGGATCTGGAAGTCTAATTTTGACTTCGAATAACCATTTAGCCTATTGCATGAATAAAAAGGCCCTTAAATTTTCGTGAAACTACGATTTTTGTCCATGTGTTTACCGTGATCCACGGTTGATGTGAATTCCCAGGCCGGAGCTTGGGCTCGCGTGGCCTGAGATTAATGCGAAACTAGTTCATTCACGAAAATTCCATGTATCCAAAACTTTTTAAAATACGATTATACTCACGACAGATCAAGGGATCAAAGTTTTGCTCGAGGTCATTCCGAATGATGACGCAAAATTTCAAATGCAATTTCGGCGTTATCCGATTCAGAAAATTTGCAAAGAAATGATACAATTTTTTCAAATGCAATTTTGCATATACGCCACTTGGTTCAAATTTGCCAGCCGATTATTGCGCAATTTGCAAGAACGCATTCATTCTTCACGAAATTTACATGATTATCGAATAGATAAAAAAAACTTCTGCCCAAACAATAAAGCATACAAATACCTATGCAAGTGATCCATATAATTTGTGAAAATTATAAAAATATTGATTATGATTCGGAATCAGTATGTATTAGAATCTGATTCTTCTTTCGTACGTGATTGCTGTTTGGCTCGTTCTGAAGAAAGATTTTTGATTGGAAATTTTGCAATGCAGACTTGGATCAAATGATCCAAGCTAGGATTTATGGATTGCGCAATTTTGCACTGGCCGAATTCAAGCCAGAAATTGAGCAAATTTTGCAATTGGCTATTGCATGATCAAATCTAGCAGTGCCCTCACTTTTAAGAACACATCCTCCTGGTCCGGACAAATACGCAGGACCACATTGGCACGTTCCAACTGAACATACGGCTCCGGTCATACAATGCGACGCAGTATAGCACGGTCCACCGACTGGTGCCAAAACGCTGGTATGACTGGACACTACGGTCATGACCGGCGGCGGCGGTGGTGGTGGTGGAGGGGGCAATGGAGGAGGAGCCACGCAAGACGGTCCTTCCTGATGCAAGGGTGGTGGACAACAGCATATTCCTGCCATACATACTGATCCGCCAGTGCATTCAACTCCTGGTGCGCACGGAGTTCCTGGCAATGCCTAAAAATCATAATTTTTATCTGTCGCCATTTTTCAATGATCAGACATGGCGTACTTGCGGTACGACGATTACTGGAGGCGGAGGAGGCGGTCCACACATGACCGGCGGTGCGCATGGTCCCATTGGAGCCATCGGAACCGGCGGCAACATTGGATATGGTGCTGGAACGTGGGCGTAAACCGGTGGTGGTGGAATAGGTGCATGGATATGAACCGGCGGTGGGACGGGTGGTGGAACCAGGGCAGCCGTACAAGCTGGTCCAGCAGGCATCAATCCGCCTGGGCAACAACATTGGCCCTAGAAACGAAGCAATTTTCGCACGCGAAATTTCGCAATTTCGCATTGGTCTGACCTGATAACAGAAACTTCCACCAACGCAACTAGTGCCAACTCCGCACGACGAACCCGGATAGGCGTGAATAATTGTGGTTCGTACGGATGGAACGTAACTGATGGTATTTATGGTGGTCACTTGGCATTGTCCACCCACTGCTATGTACAACGGTGCTGGACATTGGCATATCGAACGTTGACATACGGCTGGACCTCCGCACGGGGCTGCTGGACCGCACGGTCCGTGCAATGGTGCTGAAAATATTCCTGAATCCAAAAAACTCGTTCAAGGCATTTCATCGCCGTAAATGACCATTTGGTCATTCTGATCGGTTCTCTGATCAATCGATATATTTGATCTTACCAAATGCTAATACGTGTTTGGTAGCCAAAGCGGCCAAGGCGGAGGCGATCAGAAATATGCTCGTCATGATTAGCTACAGTAATCCACACCCGTTCAATGTAGAATTCTCAGTGAACCAATTTCGTAAATGGAGACAGTCACACACCATTCCGTTTTCACTCCTGAACTCCTCCTTAAGTATGGCCGATGAAGAGAAGATGATGCTAAAATAACCCTAGTCACGCGTTTTCCTGTTTGGCTATGCAAAACCCCAAATGAAGTTTCGATGCAAAAATGAATTTCCTTTCAACTGTTTTGGGAGCAAAGTCGTGATTGATGCCAATTGGGTATTGAGAAATATTCGCCCAATTCATTCGTCTCATCTTGCATTGCATGGAACGGCTGGACAAGGGTCGTCCGGTTTTTCAAATCAAACACGACGGCAAGAAGGAGGCATTTTCTTGAAAAGCCACCGGACGAATACAGCCCCCCTGTCCTCTTTGCGTGTCAAGTATTTATGCGTGTCATTCCCGAGGTTCATCAAAATTGGTGCCCTCAAATTTCATTCGTGTCCAATGCTTTCTTGCTCTTTTCGATTGCACGAAAATGAATGATGAGCATATCGAAAAGCGTCTAGAGTCTTGAATATTTTCGAAATTTGCATATGTTTACTACTCGTGTTTTGATCATGTGAAAAGGGACAGGAAAAGGTTAGTTTTTTTAAAATACACGAAGTATTGAAACGTGGAAATCATGAAAAACTAGTCAAATATGGAGTGTTGATGGGGAATTTCTATTCTTCACCATCGTGTACAAGATTTTTTTGCATCCAGCAAGGCTTCTCAGCTTTGGCTCTTGAAAATCGGACTCATGTTTTGAAGAAATGCTATTGAAAATAAGCAAACACGTGCGTTTGAAAAACTATGCGTAAATTTAGGCATGAATGAAAATATTCTCAGCATAACAATGATCAAAGCAAGGTATTTTGTCCCATGATTTTCTGATCAGTTTGATCTTGCTGATTTGATGATGATCATGTGTCTTTATTTTAGGCAATCGATTTTATTCAGAAAATTTCCATGGAATTCTATCAAGACTGCGTTCATGCGGTGGTGCAGTGTATTGTGTTTTGCATTGGCCAATCAGAAACAGTGCAGTTATTTCTAGTGGGTAGAGGCGGAGCTAACGTGCATAAATCGTGGATGCAGAGGCGGAGACAGTCATTCTCTGCCAGTGTGGTGAACTCGCCCAGTCGAACATCCATCAACGTCTCGAAATTCCATTCCAATCCGTCAACAATGGCCATGCATGGCGCGGCCCAAGTGGGACTGGCCATCCCATCGGACATCAAGACGATCCCGTTCGATCAGCTGTGGTACAACGCCCCGTTCGATGAATTGCTGAAAGTGCGAGTGCGAATGACCAACAGCGGCGTACGACGAATTGGTTTTCGGGTCATCTCGAATGTGGGACCCGATCGCATCGAAATCGGCCCGGCCAACGGTGTTCTGGATCCGAATGAATCGGTAAGTACATTTTTGATTTTGATTTGATCCAATTTTATGCATTGTTATGCATTTCCAAGCCTTCATTTTTGATCTTGTCATTCATCCGTTATGGATGAATGTTGCCCAAATTTCTGCCTGTCAAATTCATGATGATCTCTGATCATATACTATTGATGCCTATTTTTCAGACCAGGCTGTGGGTGACGGTCAAGCCATTCGCGGGTGCGGACACATGATCATCGAATGGACGGACGCTCTGGCCGGCGCAGTGGAGCAATGCGATTGGATTCGCCCGAGTTCCCCGTCCGCCGCAAGAACATGGCCATCAAGTACAACGAATGAACGCCTCGATCGGGATCGGACAAAGATGATCAGATGATGCTATGATGATGTGACACATTTCTCGCCTCGTACTCGATCATTTCGTGTTTGTTTGTTGGAACTCGCCTGTCATGTTCGTGTGTTTCTTCGCGTAAAAATCAGAAAATGATTTGTACGTGATAATACTGAAAATGTCTGATCATTTCTGATGGTCAGAATTGTCAATTTGGATCATCGATATTTTGCATTTGAAGAGAAATCGATACTTTGATCATCATGATCACTCATGAAATAATGGCCGATAGGCCAACCAGTTCAAGACTG
>JAQIWJ010000602.1:0-18607 GCA_034695185.1 Discolaimus major
TTTCAAAATTTCAATTTGATAATTTGAAGGATAAATGCGACGAAGACACTTTTTCTGGGATAAAATGACACGCTGATCATCGTGGTGTCAATATTTTTGCAATAGCAGGCATGTTAAGAGTTGATCAAAATAATCGATTTTCTAAATATTGATCGGTGATCAATTTTGAAGTGATCACTAGATAGAGCATCATCGACTCTATTGGAAAACATGTATTAATCAGGATTATCGATTGATTAATGCCCTTGAGAGCAGCTCCGAAAGTTTCGATGTGTACGCTATTTTTGGCTTCACCTTTTTGCATACACTGGCATACTGTAACCGCTAGACTCGCAAATTTTCAAACCCTCTCCCAATACCATTCTTTTGTAAAAATTGAACGTATAAAAGTGATTTCCTCATAAACCAGCGATGCTGATTCAAAAATCGCGTTTAAGTTGCTGTATGATCGATAATCAACAAATTGATCTAACTTATCGATTTCCTAAATATCGACTTTAGTGTGATCGAATAGTGATCAGTGGATAGGCCGTACTCGAATACACAGGATAATATAGCCTTATACCGTATCGAGCTTTATCTTCTACATAGAAATCATCAACCAATGATCGCGTGCAAAGGACAGGCAATTATCAAAATTTCAAAATCGGTAATTTACGTGATCAGTGCACTGAAAGTATGTTTTCTAGATAGCTTGACACGATGATCATCGTGGTGTCATTAATTTTGCTCTGGGATGTGTATTTCAAAAGTTGATCAGAAATATCGATTTCTGATACAAGCGTGATCGATCAATTTCGACGATGCCAATTGATAGAGCGTGTTCGATTATCTAGGAAAATATATCCACATGCCTTATGTTGCATTATTGAATGCGAAGTAATCGTTGATCAAAGATCACGTGCTGATGGGATGTGAAAAATCGATTTTGATGTGATTGGTGCTACAAACGCATATTTTCTGGGATAAATAAGCACACTGATTCCGAAAATCAGCTTTATTTTAGTGCCTGATCAATATTTACAGATATGATCAGAAATATCGATTCCTGATATTTCGATTTCTGGTCGATTTGAATAGCACCAAATGACAGAGCATGATCCGCTACCAAAAGTATGCGGATACAATATGCGTTGCCTCTAAAGCCGATAACCATTTCAATACTGGAATAGTCAGTACTGTGAAATGTACACAGCCATATTGAGCAAAAATCACAATATTGAATTTCCCAATATACTTCATCCAAAGCACACAGATCAGCATTCAAAGAAGCATGTTAGAATTGAAAATCATCATTCGAGCAAAATTGATCACCGATTAGTATCTTTGATCATCCAAATATCACCACGTTTTCGAAATTTCATTTCGGGCCGTTCCTTTGATCATTTTCTGTTGAAAAATCGAGCATCAAAATATTGGTGTACTGTAAATGTGCAACGTATTATTCTCCTATATCGAAAATTTGAAATGCCGCAATTTTCAGTTGCCGGCGTATTTGGAATGGTCCGCGCACATTTCGATGAAGGAAAGACAGAAAATCTATTTTCTTCTGGAATTTGCCATTGGAAAGTGGAGAAAAATCATTGTAAAATTCTATTTATCCTCAATTGTTGGTGCCAAGAATTAGAATACAGTCCCTCAATTCGTCTGTTACTGAAGCTTTATTATCTCTTTCGTTATTATCGAATTTATTGACTTAATTATTTCGGAAAATGGCCAGCACTGACGTGGTAAGATCATTTTTGAAAATTGACATTTATAATAAAATGCTGATAGTCCTTATTTTCAGGATGTAAAAACCGAAGTTGGCGAAGAAGTGAATTCGGGTCAAAATCAAAAATCGGAACCGCCGACGGAGGAATTTCAACGTTTACAAGTGGGCGAAGGAGGAGAAAATGCCAGTAATGGTTCCGCCACGGCTCATCAAGGCGAAATCGCAGGCGTACCGAAAGAAATGCTGGTCAAACATCCGTTACAATATCGTTGGGGTAAGCGTTTTCCTAAAAATCATCGAAGAATATAAAGGCAAATTTTCAGTGCTTTGGTATTGCAAGCAAGATCGATCGAAAGAATGGGAAGATTGCTTGAAGGAAGTGGCCACTTTCGATACGGTCGAAGATTTCTGGGCGTAAGTTATTCTCATTTCCAAGATTTTATGCATGAGTTCACTGCTGTGGACGCTTGGATCCAACATCAAGCAAATGACAGCATTTCTGATCCAGCCCTCATTGCTGGAGGGCAGAAAACTGATTCATATCTCTTTTTCAGCTTATACAATCATATCCAATTGGCCAGCGGTTTGTCGTGGGGTTCGGATTATTATTTATTCAAAGAAGGCATTCGTCCGATGTGGGAAGATGTGCAAGTAAGGCCGTTTTATTGATCTTTTGTATCATGATTTATTAGGCGTGTTTATTTTTAGAACGTGGAAGGCGGTCGTTGGCTGATTCAAGTGGACAAGAATCGTCGCAACGAGCTTTTGGATCATTACTGGTTGGAATTGCTGATGTCCGTCGTTGGTGAACAATTCGATAATTATGGAGAGTAAGCATGGAATTTGAACTGTTCAAATTTGAAGAAGACTGCTCGTTTCTTTCTAGGTACATATGCGGTGCCGTTGTGAACGTCCGTCAAAAAGGTGACAAGGTGTCGTTGTGGACGCGTGAATCTCTCAAAGTCGATGTGAATACTCGCGTTGGGTAAGTACTGTTCCGTTATTCGAATGGATTGGATCCATTAGATCATGACCGTAGCATTGATCTGACCAATATCCATCTTTCAGGGTGATTCTGAAACAGAAATTGGGATTGACGGAGATGATCAATTACGAGGTTCACAAGGATACGGCTCACAAGAACAGCTCGACGGTGAAATCCCGTTTGCGCGTGTGAAGAGGAAGATGCGATGGATCCGTGATTTATCATCGAATGGTGATCTATGTTGTTGGGTAACAGATTTTTCTTTTGTAAGCATTATCCTCATTCCAGATTTGTTTTTGGACATGATGTCTATCGAGATGTAGTATGGTAAAATGAATGCAAAACATTAGTTGGAATATGTGTACGAGGTTCATATCCTCTGATATCTTATCATTGATCTACGATATCGATCTGGGTCTGGTCGATTTCGATGATGTTTCGCGTTGATGCGATTTGCCGTTCGACGTATCGGTCGTATGTTTCTTCCAAATTCCGCACGTGATCATCTTCACGATCAACGTTTTCAATTCTCGACGAAAATTCACGCCGGCCACGTTGTACATGATGAAATTGACTGCGAAATAACTGTAGAATATGGTACTGGTCACTTGTTGACCCAACGTGTATCTGCATATTCCGCCGGCGGACATGGTCTCCCAACGTCCCGATTCGTACAACGCGGACGCGATCATTCGATTTATATGATCAGGCATATTCATAATTATGAACGTGGTACTGATTATGAACAAGAGTCGCGTGACTCGTTCGTCCACTCGTTTCGTACCGCCGCCGTGGCGTCTCAAATCGATCGATCCGATCGGTGGTGAACATACCGATTGGCTTTTGCGGTCCGGATGTTCGGATTTAACCAACGTCGGTTCGGAGAGCACGAATATCTCGTCCCGATTCGTACGTTGATGCAAAAGTTTACACGCGATGGATGCGTTGAAACCGACGATCAAGATCAGCGGAATGATCAGCGTCAATCCGCTGTCCACGTAATTCATGCTCAGATGAAATTGATAATATTCCGGCACCGCATCGCAGAATGTTTGATTGATCAAAACGACGGTGTCGTTCTCCATCGTAGGAATGAGTTTGATTTGAATTCGAGTATATATGAATACGTATAAATTGAAGATCAACGCCAAACACGCGATGGCCAATATTTGACGCCTGGTTCGATTCACGGTACACCATCTTAAACGAGCCAACGGAAATCGGACGGCTACGAATCGTTCTAAGGTGAATCCGACTACGCACCAAACGGAGATGGACGAGAATACGTTATTGGAATAAATCAATATCGGGCACGATCCGATCAATAAATAGGGATATTTCGACGTACCCAAGAGCATTACGAAACTACACGTTAGCATACCCGCATCGGCCGCGGCTAATGCGCTCAAATAATGGCTACTCGGGACGTGACGTAATTTCGTGGCCATGAATACTAAGATTGTTAAGAAATTCCCTATGAATCCGATCGAAATCAATAATGTCATATATGAACGATTGAAGAATTTTATATGAGACACTATATCCATACATGTGGAATCGATTTCGTCCAATGATGGCGTGGATATTGTAGTTTCGGCCATGGCTAGAAAAAAATTGCCCAATTTTGATCACAATTCGGATTCTAGCAAAGGACATGCGAGACCAGCCATATTGCGAAATGTCAGAATAGTCAGACCCAAATTTTTGCACAGGGTCAGAATACCTAGTCAGACCCCGCCAAACCCCGTCCAAGGGTATTTTTCCAAAGCAAAAAATGGAGAGCCACTTTCAGCTGAAGATCCGAGGTCGTTTTCAGACCTCGATTAAAAACCTTTGATAGCAGTTATCATATACTCGCATTGAAATGTGCGTACGGAATAAAAACGAGACACCGTTTCTTCAATGGCCACCATCATTCTCCGTAAAGATCAATCATGGAATAAATTACGCCCCGTGTAAATTGGAGAAGCATAAAACATCCAAGACGCCTCGTGAGGAAAATTTTCCCATGAGGATAATGTCCCGAGGGAAAAAGGAGGATCAGCGCTGAGGAGTGGAGGTTTTTTCCTGAAGCTTTTCATCATGGAATTTCCCCAAGTTTTCATACGCTTCAACGTTTGAATTCAAATTGCGCAATTTAGATTTAAACGCAATTGCAAGCAGAATGCTAGCAAAAACCAGGAATCTTTGAAGAAATTCGAAATGGCGTTTCCTCCTTCAAAATAAGGAACCAAAAGCCAGTCAAAATGGCCTCGAAAATGGCCTTCATCAACTACAAAGATAGCACACATATGCGTTTCATTGAATTGGCCTATAAATTCTGTGGAGATTGCTTTGAAAAGACCAATTGACAGGATAAAAATCTGCTTCTTTCAAATTCCATTGAGAAATGATCAATTTCAGCATTGGAGACGTCCAAATCCGCATGCGGTAATCAAGATTTTTGGTTAGCTGTCCGAGAAAAGCTTCCCGCCATTTTCTAGCATATTTCTCGTGGGGAGCAAATCAAAACGTGATATAAGCAGCTGGTACCTGCGTACATTTCGTGTGCGTTACCATAATTTCATGAATTTCATGGAATTTTGGCAATTTGTCAAAAAATTGGATTGATCAATGATTCATTCGAAGTATCGATATGATAAATCGAAATCGCGTAATTTTGCAATGTATTCGACGAGTACATCGTCAATATTCAACCGCACCAACGGTTTCCGTTGGAGAATGTGAGTTGAAATTTTAAGACTTTTGCAAAATTTGCGAAAATCTATTTTTCTGACATTCGCGCTTATTTTCAGTGAGAAATTTGCTTCATTCACACGTCAGTGCGTTATCACAAGAAAAGTAAGCTGATGCTTTATCAATGCTCAGTTCTAAAATATTTAATTTCAGGGCAAAGACAAATGTTCGCTTGGAAGATTTGGAACCGCGATCACCATCCGATAGCCGTGCAACAGCCGTTCTTCCAATGGCAAAAAATCAGAGAATTCGAGAGAAATATCTCAATTTCTTGGGATACGTACGATTCGGGATGTTATTGGAAGATTTGGATACGTTCGCAGGTAATTGCAAGATTAATTTTTATGATGCGATTTTTGAGGCTGATTTTTTCTTTCAGTATGGCTAGCGTATCGACATAATCAAACTGGAAAACTCATGGGACAGAAGCCGATTCATCATCCAATGGCTATCGTGACCGCCTGCGTTGATCGCATTGGTAAGGATTGCTCATTATTAATTTTCAAGCTAATAATTAACCAAATTCTTTTTCAGGCTTAGCTGCAAAAATGATCAGTGCAGATCGCGATATTATATTCGACGGAGAAATCAGTTGGGTCGGTCGATCGAGCTTGGAAGCTACCATTCGGTTATTGCAAGAACGAGTGCCCGCTACGGCAGCCGAGAAATCGGATCCAACGGAGCAGTGTTATAAAATCTTGGAGGCCAAATTCGTCATGGTGGCTAAGGATCCTGTCAGTGTGCAGTAAGTTGAAAACTCGTGCAGTAATTCTGCATTTCGCACGATTGAATTTCTTCAAATTGACACTGATTGCATTTCAGGCCGGTGCCAGTTCATCCGCTGATACCAGAAACGCCCGAAGAAGTGAAGATGTTCCGCATTGGAGAAGGTAAGCGCCATTTATACTGCATTGACATCAAATGCAGTGATACTTGTATTTCAGAAAGCAAGAATCAACGACTCCGACAGAAGGAAATGTCATTACTGAAGATGCCACCCAATACTTCCGAAATCGCTTTGCTTCACGAGCTATTCGTCCAAACGTTGGATCCGCAGTAAGCGATTTGGTATCAGTCAGCTTGGCGTGAACTGAGGTAATTTCTGTTTCAGGATCCACAGCTTCAGACACAGGACGTTACCACCAGATCACCTGTGGATGGAGGATTGCAAATTGAAGAATGTGATCATCTGCTTTCCACAGGTAAGCTGCGAAGAGAATGTTGAATCCAGTTTGTTTGTTTGTTTGTTTGTTTGATCTACATCTGCTCCAAACTCCTGACGGAGCGCTCGAGGGAACAGCGACACCAAATACGCACAAACTTTATACCGGCAGGGAGAATCGAACCCTGGTCTGATGAGCAGAAAGCAAGAGTGCTAAGGAATTCAATAGCTTTTATTTCAGCAACGGAATCTGTACAATAAGATTTTCGGCGGATTTCTAATGAGATCAGCTTTCGAATTGGCCTGGGCAAACGCGGCATCGTTCAGGTATGATTTCTGTTCATTCAAATGTGCCAGAATTCAAAACATCGTTTTTTGCAGTTGCACGTATCCAATAACTGTAGCCGTTGACGACATCATGTTCAGGAAACCGGTGGATATTGGAGATCTCCTATATTTATCGTCCGAGGTATGCTTGAGATTGAATATCAGTCATCGTGCGACTGAATTTGCTAATTTCAGATGTGTTATACGAGCGGAAGGCAAATGCAAGTTCGAGTTCACGCGGAAGTGGTGAAAGTGGCACAAGGATCGCAAGAATCGACCAATACATTCTATTTCACGTTCCTGAGTGGCAATGAAAAACCGGTGCGAAAAGTTACGCCGAAAAGCTATGGAGGTAAGCATGATTATTGATTCACGTCAGCAGTTGGAATGCTAAGAAAAGGCCCTTCCTTTCAGACGGCATGCTTTATATCGCTGGCAAACGTCACTACGATGAATTAATGGGCAAACGTGATGAATGGGACGATGATGATTGATTAGCTTGTTTTCATCCATGACATCCATGATTCCTGCAGGGTAGGATATTGATTCGTCTAATGCACATTCGTGATATTTATTGTCGAGATGCTTTCTTGGAATAATCAATTGCCATTCGAGAGCTGGTGTTGTGATGAATTCAATCGCCTAAAAATGGCGTTCTTTACTTTTGTATCGGTTTTGCCTCGTGTAGTGATGCGGAAAAAGCCTCCAAGGGGGGGGGTCCCACGGATTTATTATCCAGTCAAGCCCTTAGATGGTTGCCATGCGACGAATACGGTCTCGTGGGAAGCAGACTCCTTTTTGCTCTTGGAAAAAGGCTCGGAAGAAAATTCATAAAATGGCCAGTAGTTCGTAATTATTCTCCTTTGTGAAGTACATATATTGGCCCGAAAAATGGCCGATTACGTATACGGTATCTCGATTGCGCAATTTGCGATCGGTTCGTTGATCACCGCGTTGAATTCGGTCCTTTGCATCGCCTTAGCTACGAATCCGCGTTTACGAACAGCCCCGAATTGTTTACTGGGCAATATTTGGTTCAGTAATCTTCTATTGGGTATCATAATCGCGGTGAGTAATGTAGTGGACGATTCGAACGCGTACGTGTTCCGAAAATCCGAAGGTACGATGGCCATTATAAATGGATTCGTAAATATTAGTATGCTTTTATCGTTAGTCACGAATCGCGTGATGACGTTGAGAACGCCCAATCGATACATGTCTACCGTAAGCGCGTTCAAAATTATCACCGCCACTTGGGTGTGTATCGTATTTTTAACGCTGGTCAAAACCGTGCTATTCGCCTTGAATCGATTAGGACACGCCGGAGCGTGTTTCGAATGTTTCCTCATTTTCGAAGTGACCACATTGGTCGTGGCTACTGTAACTACATTATTAATATTTTGCGTATCATTTTATCTCATATGCGTACATAGGAATCGTACTATATCCGATTCCTCGACGGGCGGGAATTTGAATCATCAAAAAGAATACGAATTGAGTATTACCGTAGGATGTATATTATTAGGATTCTCGTTGACGTTCTTGGCCTTCGTATTATTGATCTTAGTTTGGTTGATAAAACGAGAAATCCTGAACGTGGGCATATCGGAGATTATAATTACGTTATTTTATACGCATTGTATAATTAATCCAATTATCGCCTTGGTCAGGGATTCGGAATTGAGATCCACGGCGAGGGCAGTGATCAGACGAAAGCATACTGTAGGTCCGACCGGACAGGGACAGGGAGGGGGTCGGGAAATCGCGACGATCGCACCGGATGTGGGTAGATTGCAATTGCGCAATCATTCGTTGGATCGATTTCCCAATGATCCGACCGCACCGCCGCTTCCCGCAGTGGAAACGCCCACGAAAACGCCCAGATCCGACGGATACGGGAGTACGGAAAAAGTAGTCATACACGATCGAACATCGCCTCCGAGCGGAGGCGTACATTTCTTGAATGGCTGAAATTTTATAATATGCCCTCGATGCAGAGGCCTAGATGGCGCAATTCAGATCCCAATGGTTTTTCTGATGCCTTCTGGATGAAAATTTCATCATCGCATCTTCAATTTGAAAATATGGTATTGACTTTCGAATTATCCTCTGCAGTGCATACCAATGCATTATTTTCAAAAAGCCGAATGATCCGTACGATTTGAACAAAATATAGGTTTTTATTCTCATTTCCGGTTTACCTAGACATGACCAGAAGAGAAATGTTTATCGTCGGTTCGATTATGGAGTATTTTATTTACTGTAATCCATGTTCGGATTGACCTTGGACAATGTTTGCTAGGGCTAAACTTGCATAATACTTGTAGCGGTAAACATAGCCTGGATCATAATTCAAAAAATGCGTATTCAGTTAGTAAATATAGCCTGATCTTTCAAATAAAATGGCTGCTATATGGATGGTAATTCAGTGTGTAAAATCATTTGTGAAAAATGGCGTAATTGGTTTAATTTTGGTCATTTCATTGCCCATGGTAACTCAAGCTGTAAGTGCTGATCAAAATGATCAATCGATGTTTGTTTGTTTGATCAACATTTGTTCCAAGCTCCTGACGGAGCGCTCAATGGAACAGCAGACACTAAATATGCACAAAAGTTTTTACCGGCAGGGAGATTCGAACCGTGGCCTGATGAGCAGAGAGCAAGTGCGCTAACCGCTACACCAGCCAATGCCCATTTCTTCTAGACGTACGATTGCTCGAAAGTTTGCCAAGATATTTGCTCGTGCAATTGCGGCAATACAACCGGTTATAAAACTTGTATGGCCACGTGTACGAGTGATCTGTGGTTCGAATTATGGTCTCGAGCGATCGGTAAACCTAATTTCAACGAAACGCCCATCACTTGCTTTCCCGGTTACAATGCGACGGAAATGTGCACGAATGTTTGCTCGTGCGGGAATTGCGAATCTTGCAATGATTCCAGTTGCGCCACGTGTCCGGAATGCGTATACAGTTGTACGCATGAAGCGGCCAAGGTCGCAGAACACGAATCGTGTCGTGGATATCAGCAAATACCCTCGGAAATCGATATTAAATTATCAGTGATTATTCCATAAGAATGGCGTGGGTTACTGTAATGGGTGAATGGTCACACGTTTGGTGTATGCTCCTTGAATCCGCATTGAAAATCATGCTAATTCCGATCAGATGTAAAATAATTTAGCCGTAATTATGAATCGATCAGAATGATCAATATCTCGAATATCGATCAGATTTTAAAAATATGGTTCACACAGGAGTCAGCGTGGTCGATTGTACAGGGAATACATGCTTATACAACGTCAATGATCTTTTGCATAGCATACTGTAGGATTTTGAAATTTCAAAAACTGGGATGCTGGATTTGAAAATTTTTGGTATAATTTGACATGCTGATTCTTATGGGTTTCTAGAAAGCATATTTACATTAGAAAATGACCAGTGAATACTAATCTCTCCAAGCAGAATCATGCTATACAAAATGTTCAGAATATCAACCAAATTTTGCTAGTATATAAAATGACATGCGATTTTCGAGGCTATTCAACGTAAAAAGACCGGTTACTGATAAGAAATTAGTTCGTTGAGTGCCTCCATCATGTCTTATCACTCGTAAAACGCCCTTCTTCACAAAGCTGCCAAAATCTCGTGACTGTCGAAAAATTTGCTTCCCCAGAAGCGAGTCATATTGTGTTTCTGGATTTTCAAACAAGAAATCGATTGATAATTTCTGTATTTTCCATCGAAATATCGATCGAAATCGGTCAATCATGAGCGGGGTTTTTCGATCAGTGGAAATGTGCAGATGCCAAATGTTCTTGCCAACGGAAACGGCATATAATTGTGTTTCGGAATTGGGCGAATTGGGATCGGTCATGTTCAGAGATGTAAGGGAAAATTCATGGATTGATTAGGCCTGTGATTGCTGATCGGTTAGGATCAGAATTTTGACTCATCAGGGCAGGCTTGATGAGAACGCTAGGGTACTAAATCATGCTCCGATCACCCTGATCAGGCCAGATCGCACATGATCAGCCCACTGATCAGTCTCAAATACGCCACGATATCTGATCAATGATTAGTATATATTTTTTTGCATTTGATTCAGAGGCACGTGACAAGGAACTGTTAGTAAATCACACTCCTGATCATCCTGATCACGCCTGATCAGTCTCCAATACACCATAATTTCAGCTAAATCCATCAGTGACCGCATTCCAACGTAAATTCGTGAATGAAGTTCGTCGATGCGACGAGATGGAACGCAAATTGCGCTATTTGAAGCGGGAAATTGAAAAAGAGGACGGTGTGACCATTGTTGAAATGGAAGCGAAACCGGATGCACCACAACCGAGAGAAATGGTGGATTTGGAAGTATGCTGATTAGCTTCTGATAATTGCTGATCATTGATTAGCTTCTGATCACTGCTGATCAGAAAATCACCAGCAAATCGAGACTCCACCTCTCGTATTTTAGGCCACTTTCGAAAAACTGGACAGCGAATTGCGTGAAGTGACCACAAATCAAGAAACATTGAAAGGCAATGCATCGGAATTGACCGAATTGAAGCACGTGATTATGAAAGTGCAAAATTTCTTCAACGACGTGAGTTATGGATAAATGGATACTTACAGAATCGACGCGAAGAATATTATAGAACGAAGAAAGATTAGCCATGCAAGCGTTGCACAATGAACCACCGGCCAATAATGGGTCGCCTCCGACCAGTCCTCGAGTGGAGCTGATGGATAACGATCGTGTCCAAATGCACGGTATCGAGCGTAAAGATAAATTCGAATTGAATTACATCACCGGAGTGATCAGACGCGATCGGGTGCCTGCGTTCGAACGTATGCTATGGCGCGTGAGTCGTGGGAACGCGTTTTTGCGCATCATGGAAATCTTGGAACCGTTCGAGGATCCGAAAACGGTAAACGCTTGCACTGATCAGCCAGAAATTAAACATAGATGATGCCAGACGGGAACGTCTGGCTCCTGGGGCAGATGCCCCAGGCACATGCTGTACTGCAAAATTGCGCAATATTTCAGACCGAGCAAATCTATAAATGCGTGTTCCTCATCTTCTTCCAAGGCGAGCAGTTGAAAGTTCGCGTGAAGAAAATTTGCGAAGGCTTTCGTGCTACCGTATACCATTGCCCTGAAATGGCCAATGAGCGTCGGGAGATTTTGGCAGGCGTTGCCACCAGATTGGAGGATTTGAAAATGGTATGCGTGCGCATGGGGGGCCCTTGAAGGGCCCCTGTCTAATGACCCGCATCCATAGGTGCTGGAACAAACGAAAGGTCACCGTCATCGATTGCTAGTAGCCGCGTCGAAAAATTTGAACACGTGGTTCACGAAAGTGTGGAAAATCAAAGCCATTTACCATACCCTGAATTTGTTCAGTTTGGATGTCGTGCAAAAATGCCTGATCGCCGAATGTTGGATCCCTGTTGATCAATTGGAAACAGTGCGTATGGCATTGAAAAGAGGCACAGTAAGTGCACATTGACCAGTGGTCACTGCCACTGAATTTGACCAATGGTCACTGCATATAAAATTGACCAGTGGTCACTGCAATTGAAATTGACCAACGGTCAGTGCAAATAAAATTGATCACTGATCAGCGCAACAGAAATTGACCAACGGTCAGTGCGGCTGAAATGCATCCCGCGTTTCAGGAATCAGCTGGGAGTACTGTAGCATGCGTATTGAATCGAATGGAAACCGATGAACCGCCACCCACATATTATCGATTGAACAAATTCACCAAGGGATTCCAGAATTTGGTCGATGCGTATGGCACATCAACGTATAGGGAATTGAATCCAGGTACAAATTCCTGGGTTTCTCAAATCACCAGAAACCGCGAAATCGATTCTTCCAGGTCCATATACAGTGATCACATTCCCATTTCTATTCGGCGTCATGTTCGGCGATATCGGTCATGGATTCATCATGTTCTTATACGCGTTATTTATGGTGATCAAGGAGAAATCTTTACAAAAACAAGTGGAAAATAATGAAGTATGCGAGTACAGGGTGTTCCAAACGTCGCCTACCATCTTTATTTTGGAATAACTTGATATAAGCATGCGCTAATGCTGAAATTCAAAATATAGCATGCTTATGACAACACGGCACAAAAATTGCGCAATTTCAATGACCAATTTTCACATGAGAAAATTTCCAGATCTTTCGCCTCTTCTTCGGAGGCCGATACATTATGCTATTGATGGGCATATTTTCAATGTACGCCGGAATTATTTACAACGAAATGTTCTCCAAATCGTTCGATATTTTCGGCTCCAGTTGGCGTGTGAATTTGAACGATACCGAACTCGGCAATAGTTTACAGATTATGCTCGATCCAACTGGGAATACCACCATACGACCCAGGGCATACTTACAGTATCCGTATCCGTACGGCATGGATCCGGTATGGCATACTGTAGGCTTAGAAAAATCGATTCAAAATCCCACGTTTAGGTATGGCAATTGGCGGACAGCAATAAATTACTATTCCAGAATAGTTTCAAAATGAAAATGTCCGTCATGATGGGAGTGGCGCAAATGGTTTTCGGATTGACCTTGAGTTTGTTCAATTATACGTGAGTAGATTGACCAATTTTGGGCCATATGCATGGCTGGATCGCATTGATCAGTATCTGATCACTCCTGATCACATTGATCAGTACCTGATCAGCACTTGAACATCCTGCTCATCATCTTATGCACTATGTGTATGGCTGTGATCAGTGATCAGTACCTGATCACTTTGTGATCAGCCAGATCTGGGCATCATGCAATGATCACTATCGAATCAATGGATATTTTCAGATATCGGAAATCGAAATTGGAAATTTTCGGCGTCTTCATACCTCAAATGTTGTTCTTGATATCGATTTTCGTCTACTTATGCGTACTGATCGCGTTCAAATGGATTTATTTCGGGGCTGATGGTATGCAAACACCGGTCGGTCATTATCCAGGTTCCAATTGCGCACCTCAATTATTGATCGGTCTAATAAATATGGTCATGTTCACATCCCAAGATAACGGATGGAATCATACGATCGGTACATTTCCTGATTCCAAATGTTCATTGGCATTCTTCTACCCGGGACAGGTATACTGTAACCGCTTCGGGAAATCCATCCATAATTCTTATTTCAGCAAATCGTCCAAGCACTGCTAGTCGCATTGGCAGTGATTTGTATACCGTGGATGTTATTGACCAAACCGCTCGGTATGATGGTCATGCAAAAAAGGAGTATACGTGCCGAGGTACTGTAGTGTGGGCGGAGCTGTAGATCCGACCAATCGCAATGCAGCATACTGTAACTGCTAAAATCCTGTCTCGCATGCCTTGGCATGCGATTGCTAATGAAGCATTATGCAATCATGATCATCAGTGATCACAAGTGATGGTGATCAATCTGATCACAAATGATCTGATCAATCGATTTCAGGCACTCCGTCGTCGATTATCGATCGGTGGCGGTCAAACCAATCCAGCATACGAGCAATTTTCGGACGATAGCGGTCATTCTAGTCCTCATCAGCAATTATCCGTCGATCCATCGGTGACACCGGCACCGCAGAAAGCCAGTACCAGCGCCGGTGCTGCTCATACGTCCGGTCATGGCGGCGGACATGGTCAAGGCGGATCGATTAGTGACGTATTCATATACCAGGCGATTCATACGATCGAGTTTTGCTTGGGTTGCATTTCGCATACTGCTTCGTATTTGCGATTATGGGCCTTATCATTGGCTCATTCACGTAAGCAGGGCTGCCTCGGCCATGGGTCCCTGGACCCATGGACTCATATGACCTTGGATCACTTTATGCCATGGGTTCCTGCAGGGACCCATGGACCCGTATGACCCTACATCAAGCATGGCATGGGTCCCAGGACCCACAGACCCTGGGTCACATTAAAATCAAATCAATCCTGGCATGGGTCCCAGGGACCCATCGACCCATATGACCCTGGATCACATCCATTTTATTTCAGAGCTGTCAGAAGTATTATGGGGTAAAATCATGAATATTGGTTATACCATGTTACCCGGTTGGCCAGCGTTCATCCTAATTTATGTCATCTGGTGGGTATTCTTAGCATTGACCATTGCCATTCTGGTCATGATGGAAGGATTATCAGCATTCTTACACGCTCTACGTTT
Source organism: Discolaimus major (assembly GCA_034695185.1). Lineage (NCBI taxonomy): Eukaryota > Metazoa > Nematoda > Enoplea > Dorylaimida > Qudsianematidae > Discolaimus > Discolaimus major. Next base: position 15,114 of record JAQIWJ010000602.1, read on the forward strand.
ACATTGGTAAGAAGAATGCGGAACAGTACGCAGTTTTTTGCAATCAGTGCAAATTTTCAGGGTGGAATTCAATAGCAAATTCTTCGAAGGTGCTGGCGAACCGTTTTTACCATTCTCGTTTGATGAGATTTTGGTCGAATCGAAATCAGGGGAGCATGGGTCGAATTAGTGATACAATTATTGATCAGAATTTACTGATAGTGATCAATGTGATCAGAATGATTAGATATTAGCGTGATCAATTGATCAATTGATCCATGATTAGCATATTATCGATCATGATTAGCATGATTATTGCATACCAGAATTAGTATTTTTAATCAAGGCATACTGGTAGTGTACTGGATATCATGCGTTGTTAGGTTTTTTGCAAAGCCCCCGGTTCGATCCCCAGGCGGGGGATTGAAATTTTTTCATATTCCACAGGCACTCCTTGAATATTTGGGACGTCGAATGTTTGAATCTGCTTGATGCTTGAAAAATCACGCCAGAACCAGTTAGCATCACATCATTTGGATACGCTCAAAATATAGAACAGTAACTATAAGAACCAGTTTTCGCAGGGCAAAACTTTGCAAAACTCGTCTCCCCTCCCTCCCCTGGTGAAAATTCTTCGCCGCAGAGAATTTGGGATTCTACTTTTCCCCAATGCATAGTGTCATTCGAAAAGTTTTGGTATTGAAAACTAGGAAGTACAGTTGAGAAATTCATTATTCTGGACCGCAAGGCAGGGGAGAAAAAGATCATGTATACTGTATTGTGTATTGGTATAGCAATTTTGCTATGCTCAAATTCGATTTATTGGTGAGCACATGAAAATTTTGCATACAAAAATCCATCGAAAACGCGTGAAAAATGCTTGGATTTTAGTCAAAACGGCGACGATGATCATGAGATCAAATATGATCACGCTACATCCAATATATCGAAATTGTTATTCAGAAATTACGACAACACGATTCGTCCATGCGGACCAGACTCCCACGGTAGCCTTGCAAATAAAATGGATCGACTAAATCTTACTGTAGAAATTTGCAGACGTTTGCCAACCTGTCAATGTGAATGCGAATATGAAAATCTACGCTATCACTGCAGTGGATGATGATAAAATGGTAGCTATTTTGGTTTTTCTAAGCCAAAAAAATTGCAATGCGTACGCTTCAGAATTTCGAAATGCAATTTCTACTTCGTCAACAGTGGTCTGATCACCGATTGACCCATACTGGCGATAGTGTCACCTTGGATAATAGCGATAAAAATGCACGCCCGTGGACGCCGGACACGTATATATTCCAAGAAAAAGGCAATATGAGACCGTTGACCGAACAACCGAATAGTCAATATCAAATCCAACCCGAAGGAATCGTGGTCTACAGTACAATGTATGTCAGAGATTGCGCAATTTTTGAATTATTTCGTAATCTGCTGACCCATTGCGCAAAATAGCCTGTTCTAACTCTCCAAATTGGGTAATTTATTTCGATGCGTTGCAAAAACTGATTGTCCTAGCTCAATGCTCAATTTCAGCTTAGGCATGATTGCGCAATCTAGTAAATTTGAATATTCTGACTCAGAAATCCGGCTTCAGGTTATCCATGACACTGTCATGCCCGATGGATTTGAGGAATTATCCATTCGATATTCAATCGTGTTATATCCAATTCGGAAGCTGTAAGCGCGTAACAGTATATCTGATCACTATGTGATCAGCAGTGATCAATAAGTGATGACTAATGATCAGCATGGATCGTTTAGACGCCCAAACGAAAGATCAAGTGAGATATTCGTGGAACGAGAATCGTGCAGTGGAATTAGCCAAGGACGCTCGTCGTACGGCCGCGTCGTTCGAATTGGGCAACGTGATGAGGCAAGCGTGTAATCATCAATGGATGACCGGTCAGTTCTCGCCGTTGCGCAATATTTGCTCAATTCAAGCCCCGCTCGTTTTTTCAGACACGTACAGTTGCTTGAGAACCGAAGTGCAATTCAAACGTCATTTCGGTTTCGGCGATTTGATGAAGAATTTCGTACCCAGTTTCGTGCTGGTCGTCTTATCGTGGTTGGCATTCTATTTGGCCACGGACGCATTGGGTGTCCGTGCATTATTGGGTGCTGGGTGTCTTCAATTCTTACTCATCCACGTAAGCGCATCGGCCTGGCATAATCTAGTGTAGTGGATAGCACTTTTGCTCTCTGCTCATCAGACCACGGTTCGATTCTCCCTGCCGGTAAAAACTTTTTGCGTATTTAGTGTCTGCTGTTCCCTCGAGCGCTCCGTCAGGAGCTCGGAGCAGATGTAGATCAAACAAACATGACCAAATGGTCATTTTTTCTAGTGGTCAATTTTATCCATGAATCTTCCATCAGCACCGTCGTATAGAGCGATCGACGTATGGTTCATTGCGTGCATTTTATTCGTCCTCTTATCGTTGGTCCAATTATTATTGGTCATCAGAGCACCGGTGAAAAGGAAACCGGGCGGTGATATCGAATTGGTGGCATTGGACAGTCGAATCGTGGAAGAATCTTTGGGATCCAAAATCGGACCCAAGAAAGCGACCAGAAGTCCATCACGATTGGTCAGCGAAAGCGAACCAGCGCGTAGAATGTCGGTTGTGGCTCCGCCGCGAAAATATACGAAATTAGTAGCCACCGGATCGCCATTGAAAGAGCCAGTAAGTGGCTAGAGAAAGAAAAAAGGAATACCTTGACCAGGATTCGAACCCCGGGCCTTGCATATGCGTGTCAAGCATGTTACCACTGCGCCAAAACTCCCAAATTTCAGATCGCTCCGATGATCCCCACTTCTCAATATTACGAAGAGAAAGATACGACTCCTAAGAAAACCGGAAGCATGGCGAAATTTCGCATGATGTCAGCGCGCGAGAAGACGGACGCAGTGGCACGTTTCTTATTCCCGTTGCTGTTCATTTTCTTCAATATCGTTTATTGGGCTTATTATTAGAATTTAGTTAGCCATTGAATTATTAGCGGAATATGAAAAATTGCTAGCATTTGAGCAGCATTATTTGCGTAGGCAGCGAGGATATGCGAATTTCTGGTGATGGGATGATTGTTTGCGTAGAATTTTTAGCATCGTTTTTTATGGTTGCGATTTGCTGTAGTCAAAAATTATGCCCTGTTTGAATTTTGACATTGAATAGGCAAATACATATTGCGAAATTGAGAATGGCAATTTTACCAAAGAATATGGGCGTCATCGTATGCTTCAGAAATCACTGAATTATCGGAAATCGATAGTCGATGCTAGTTCGTACACAGTATGAATCATCGGACAAACATTTTGCAAATTCTGCTTCGCATCAATATGCCAATTTCACTTTCCAATGACTGATGCACATGATGGGCCATTGAGGATGACAAAAACTGGCACCTCACTCATGACCTTCTATGTCTGATTTTTCATTTGTCATCTCATTGCGTGAATTTATGGACAAGCGGCTACAGTAAGCCACAAATTCCAGTGCAACGGA
>JAQIWJ010000603.1:0-18596 GCA_034695185.1 Discolaimus major
CTCCGGAAAATTCTCAATTTACGGTAATGGCATATTTACCTTGCTCATGGCAAATCAATTCGAAGGAATCATAAAATGGACTCCCACGATAAGACATATTCCGCAAATCCGTTTGCGGCATGGTGAATAGGAAACTCTCACGATTCGGATTCCCTTTCGATGGCATCATTACGTACGAGCACTGTAAAAGATGCATTTTTAGGTGGATACTGCATTAGCCAAATGAAGACATACAGTAGGATCATCCGGATTAGCATTCTCGTGCACTTGTTGACCGAGGCCCAATTCTTTGAACGTCGGTCTAGTTTCGCACGAGAATTGGCAACTAGCGAAATCCACGCACTGATGGACCGTGATGAGATTCTTCTCTTTCCTCAATTGACTCGGCGTGGATTCGGATAAATGAGTCCATACGCGGTGCGGTCTCCACCACCACGCGCATTGGGTTTCTGAAAAACTCTTTTTCATAATTTCCAAGGCAAATTTTCGAATGATAAGCCGCATTATTCACCTTTGCATTGCCAGAAAAACGTCTCCACGCGATTATCGTCGGTCAAATTCCATTTCAACGTGGGTTCCAAGAAATAGAAGAGGGCTAATTTCTTTTGCCTATGCCACGTGAAGTAGTTGCACAAATACGGATCGTCCGTTTTATGCATACGTAAGCATAGGCTTTTACAATCTTCCGGATCGTCGCATTGACGAGCTTCCAATTGTTGGAAATCGTACGCTACGCCGATATCCTCCAAATGCGGCACACGTTTATTTGTGATATGACCCCAGGCGCATCTGGCGCCCACGTCGTGATACAAGGGCGGATTGTAGGTGAAATTCAAACCGACCGGTGGCGGCGGCAATGATAAAGGTCTGGCTATACGTTTGATCAACGTATTCAATCCTGAATTTGAACGTTGACGTTTATTCCTTTTCAAATTTTCCAACGCCGGTTCAGCAGTATCGCCTGAACATATGTATAATTCGGGTTTCGGCGTTTCTTCCATTTCGTTCACATTTTGCACCTGGGGATCAGAGAATGATGAGAATATGAAAAAACCAACCATACACGCTGCCAAAATACCCAAAATCAAACTGACAGCGGCCAATGCTCGGCGTCTGGCTTTCACTAGATATTCCGCTTTATTCTCGGCTTCGTGGCGGAGAAGCATTAATTTTTGTAAAAGAACCTCCATAATCACCGTTCAAATTTGATGACCAAAGTCCGACTGAATTGGGGAGGATGCGTGAAATTCTCGAAAGTCGAACTTTTGAGAATGATTGTTTGGGAAATTGTCTGATTTTGTACCAGCCGAGGCCTGCATGTACTAGTGGCCGAATTTCATGGGTGAAGGACAACCGGCGGGAAGAAGGCCTTGTTACCTGGTTTACTTTCTGACATTTCCACCAAATTCCTCCTTCGCATATCCAGGTACATTTAGTTCGATGGCAGATTCTAATCAGCCAAGAAAATCGCATCGTATGTTTTTAGTACAGTCCGTAAAGAGTTCAGCGTACTAATTCGAAACGAAGGGATTGGCCAAAGTTCAATCTGGGATTCGAGTTCACTTTATTCAAGGGCATGTCTTGATGAAAACCGCAAGATTAAAATCGGCACGCAATTCCGACTGACTACTGTGCATGCATTTTTATAGACTAAAATCAAGATGATTGTATTTACGATGTGCAATATTTTCATTGAAAAGAGTGATTTTCAATGGCCGAATTTGCTAACATGATCATTTTGGTATACCCATGAAAATTTCACTATTACTCAATTGTGGCATAACAATTGGTGCAGCAAAATCGAATGCATTTTGCCAAATGATCATTGGTTATTCAACCAGTGATTGCTAAAATTTGATCAGATTCGAATTTCCTGATCACTGCTGTTTTCTACAGTAATCCAGATTTGCAATTGATGCCAGTTTTCTGCAGTCTCCAGCTTCGAGTAGCCTACTGGTTCATGATCCATTGCCTATCCTCATGCTTACGTTAGCCGTCAGTTCCAGGAAGCTGCAGAGTCTGAAAAATTTGACGTCACGAACACATGCCATGCGAGGTATGAATGCAATAATCGCTTTGCACTTGGAGCAATTACGTGCGTAAATTGTGCAAAAGACATTAAAACATGCGACAAGAAACGAGGAAATATCTATTTACGCTTGTATTGACGGACAAGGACCCCTGCTAAAATTTGACATTTCATATCAACCAGGGGGCCTTATATTGGCGATCGTGGGTGGAAATTAGCAATGTCAATGAATTCTAGACATAATTTCCATAAAAAGGCATCGGATAACCTTTCTCAACTACTTGACGAGCAATACTGACCAAGAAAAATGCGGTCATTTTTGAGATACTACGCTTACGCATTGCTGCTGAGCCAAATTCTGATTTTAGTATTGGCTAAAAATGATGAGTACTACGAGTACGGGTAAAGTAGATTTCTCAGCGAATTCAGATCATTTTTGCGTGGCACCGCAAGTTCACAGAAGCCTTGCCAAATTTGGCGGTTCAGATTGCGCAATCTTTGCCAAAGCAATGCATGGCATACATGCTTGAAAATTGGCAATTGCATCATCCTTCTCCAAGCACATCGCTTTTTTCCAGCGTCAACCCAGAAAAACGGACATTGGGCAATTTCTGGAAAGGCTATCAACCTGGCTTGATGTACCCACCGTCCAACCAAAATCAACAACGACGTACACGAAAAAGCAATGGAAATTTTGTAGTGGCCATTTTGCCATACAGTATGCTAACGAGTATGCAAAATTCCATCTCTCGCCCCCTGTCATTGATAAGCTACCTTTTCAGACCACCGTCAAGATCAAGGCAATTAGGAATGAGAATCGGCATTCGAATTTGAGGGCGATTTTGGTGTATATTGAGATTTGATCGCGATGGACGCATTTTTCAGTATAGGCAAAAATGAATAATCTGGATTAGCATTTTGATTTGGATCAATGATAAAACATGCTGGTCTGAAAATGATGACATGACTCAATTTGATCGATAAGAGCCATGGAATTTTACGCAATGCAAAACACCAGATAATTGATGCACTGAAGAAAAGAAACCGAATTTTTCAAAAATTCTATGTGAACCGATATGAGAAAATCACATGATCAGTACGGCATAGGTCCGTAAAATGCCATTTTGTATGAATCGAATCGAGATCAAGATGGTTTTGACCAATAGGTGAAACCCAAATGGGTCTTTTTTGATCATTCTTATGATTTCTTACGCTTTCTACTGATCAATTTTTTGTTGGATATTCACAGCAAAGCTGTGTTCACAGCATGATCATTCTGAGACGAGTCCAGGTATACTGTAACCGCTCATTGACCCATCCGGCAGTGAAAGATGGAGGCGGCCTAAGCAAGCACTTGGTATATAGTTTCTGAATAAAGACTTTCTGCATACTGTAACGCATTTTCAAAATTTTGACTGCATAAAAATGCTGCTACCGTTTTCAGCACGCGTATTTGACTAAAAATCAGGAAGTCATGATATCCTGAACATTTTCATCACTGTTCCAATAGGAGAAATTATCATATGAGCATTCAGGTACGGCACTAGAGCTCAATGAAAATTCTGACGTCAGAAAACTCCATTACCAATGCAGAATTATAAACGGACAAATTCAGGGCTAATCACGAATTCCGTACAAAGGTACGGATCTGCCAAATGATGATTTGCATATGTTCCCAGTTTGTTCAGGCTAACGAAAATTCAAGTATTTGAGCCAATGTACGGGCAATATTGAAGGCTTAGTTTCATGATTTTTCACATTTAGTGCGTGAAAAATCATCTCAAGAACAAGATTCTCTAATCTTTTATTGTCAATTTCAAAAAAGACTGAATCGAATTTCGAAAGCGTACGTTTTTTTGCTACATCTTTAGACGTGTTTTCTAAATATCTAAAATAGATTGCATCTTTTTTCAACACCAGGGGGTGGCGTGATTCCAAAGGGTGGCGTGATATATTCTCGTTTTCAATCGTATCTTACTTACGTTAGATTTCGCCTAAACGTTTCGTCAAAAGGTCATAGAGCCGGCCAAGTTTCGAAGACTGGTTTCACACAATATCCTGGGCTGCCATTCATGAAAATTGCAGCCGTAAATCGTAACCAAGATACGTTCGAAGAAGCTTTTAGCACAATGCGTCAACAATGGTAATTTGGTAGATCGATAATTTTATACTGCCCGGAATGCGCCTTCAATAGCCAACCCCAGCCCCCATTTAAAACGTAAATTTGCCCTTCTATCTTTAGTGCTGCTATTGAAGAGAAAGATTCATTTTCTACAATCACTTGGCAAACGTATTTGAGACGACGAAGAAGATCACCGTATAAAATGCCCCCGATTTTACACGATTTGTCGTCGCAATTACATAACGGACGTTTAAAAATGCTCAAATGCGAACGGTCGCGCGAATGGCCGTTGGAAAGGATGAAAACCGTGCTCGCCGCTTTGCTATTATTCGCTTCCAGTTTATCCACATCGTTCGCCGTGTCGTTTTTGAACGAAGTCTCGCCCAGAGATCGACCGTTGCCCGATTTACTATTCCGATTAGTGCCCATACAAGAATGGGCATGGCCGGTATCCGACGTCCTAGTGGTCATTATGGTTACTGTATGCGGTCTATTCATGCTCCTGCATCGATACAGGTGGATAATTATGAGACGGATATTCCTAATCGCGGCCATGTTGTACTTCTTCCGATCTTTATCCATGCTGGCTACGTGGATGCCGTTATCCGATCCGAGTATGTTGAGTAAATGCGTCACTCCCATGTGGATTAGGCGATCATTAGGGCCCAATTCGGACACCGTAGATCCTGCTGGAGATGCCCAGTCCACACTCGATCCACCTGTGAACGTTCCGTGGTCGTTGATCGGACTTCGAATGTGGCAATACGGTATTAGCTTGGGATTAGTGGATTTAGAATCGGATCGCGTATTGTGCGGCGATTACATTTACAGCGGTCATACGTTGATGTACATTTTGACCACGTTGACCGTCAGAACGTACATGCCGAGGACGGGCATCTTCCGACTCCTCCGAATTTTGTATCCGACATCGGCCGCGTGCGGAATGCTATTCGTGGTGATCAGTCGTCTGCATTATACGATCGACGTATTGATCGCTTATTGGATGACCACGTTGACGTTTTCCTGTTACCATCTATTGGTCGCGTTGCCCAGAAGGAAAGAGACGGATATTCGCCTTATGCAAATGGAGCACGGCGAGACGAATATGATGATGGCGTTCGACGAGGAGAATAATAATGATCACGAATGCGACGATCACGAGCGCACTGATCAGAACGATCGATTCACCATCTTCGGTACGCGTTTAGTGTTGGAATATTTCGAGAAGAACGTGCCTCATTCATCCGTACCCCGAGAATTGCATTGGCCGTTCAGCAGGCCCATTTGGATTTCTCGTTTAGTCAATAGCATGAATGAAACGCCTACTTTATTAGGTTGTGATGACTGAAATGAGTTTTTGCATATTTTTTCATATTGATGCTAACATATATATGCTATTGCGATTTTTTCTAGTCAGTGTCTGTTCGAATTTTGATAGTTCAATACTTATCGATTAGTTTTCTACGATTTTATACAGTACAGTACAGTGCTCTTCCATTTTCACTTTCCCTGAATACCACCTGTGGGCGTACAAAAAAATTCATGTATATTGGAAAGTTCAGTGCTGTCTAGCAGAGTGTGTCATGAATTTGGAATTTCGCGTTGATTCATATGAAGTGATTGCATCAGCAAGAATACGCAGGTGTCGGAAAAAGGGATTCTGCTAAATGTTGGGTTGTCAAAAATATTTGTCAGCATATTTTCTTGAGAAAATGCCAACAACATTGGCATTGCTGAAGATTGGGTGGTTTATGAATGCATTTCACGCGTTCAAATTTTGTGTCAAGTATTGCGCAATGCGTGTACAATTTTGAAATTATGGAAGGCAATCGATCAGAAAGTTGGATGGAAATAATCGATTTTCGACACAGACGAGGTGTATCGATTTTGAACGTCACCAATAGATTCTGCATTGTTTGATTGTATAATACAAAATATCAGACAGATTTTTGAAAAATTTGCGTCCGACTGGTTAGCAGGCTACAGTATGCCTTTCAGGCCTTGGCATAATTTCGGTGTAAAAAATACATTGGCATGGCTGACTCTGCTGAGCATTGAATCATCTCATGCAAAAAAACTGATCAAAATATCATATCGAATATTATGATTAGCAATATTTCAGAGCCACCCCTCAAATCCGTTTCTGATCAAATAGGGTCCATGCTAATGACGTCATATTATTAGCATGTGGAAAACTAATCCATAGTTTGGATTTTTACACTATTTGTACAGATGGTACAAAATAGGCTTCGTCCGAATGCTAAAACGGATCCGGAGTGGAAAAATGATGATTTAAGAACACTTTTCACCTGCTCATTTTTCCTACCTAGCACTCCGGACAGAGCAAAGATTTATTGCTGTACTGTCGTCACCTCCACCGTTCCAACGATCATGGGCATGATTCGAAAAATGGAAAACCCGAATTCCATATCAACTCAAACAACGACTATCCAAGCACTGAAATATCGCCTACCGAATATCCAATCGCGTCAGGCGAATCATTGCAAATCCATTGATCAATCGATTAATGGCAAAATCGAATGTAAAGACTACAATCATAATCGTACATTTCTCAAGCCCAAATCGAGATCGGGTACGGTCAGACGTCAATTTCCGAATTATCAGAAATCATTGGCCGAACGTTTGACCGTGTACGCTACGTGGGTGGGGAAAACGGTACAGAAATGGGCCGATTGGTTAGCCGATATCGTTTACGGTATATTCCCATCATTGAATACGGTCGCCGCGTCGGATGGCGAAATCGCACCAGCACCATATTGGATCTTGGCGTTCACAATGGTCGTATACTGTCTCTTAGCAGTGGCCGCAAGTGTCGGAGAATTATTCAGAGCCATCGGGATCATCGAAACGTATACGCCGTTAGAATTACCCAGGCAAAAAGTATGCTTAAATCGTTCATCGTGATAAGCCCAAAAATCGTATGGCAAAATTTGCAGAATTTCGTAAAACTGTACAGTGATTTCGAAGCGTTCTTCACAAGAAATATGTACGGTTGGGCTAAGGACTGTTGGAATAGGCCCATTTGTTCACCGCCCGATGCCACGTTCATGGTGGTTGATCGGATTTCTCGTGATTTCGGATGGTCGTTCGAGTAAGCATTGCGGTTTTAGCCAATGCATTGGCAATCTCTGATGAAAATTCACAGATATAATTGCCCTCCAGGGCATAAAATTAGATCATGATTAAAGAAGTCAGTACTCAAATAAATATTTCTCTTTCCGGTTCCCTGGAACAATAACTGAAGCGATAAATCTCGGTTCGTACAATTATTTGGGTTTCGCTCAAAATTATGGGCCATGCGTAAAGCAAGTACACGAATCCTTGGAGAAATTCGGTCTGGGAATTTGCAGTAGTCGACAAGAATTCGGTAAAAACATGAATCCGAATGCTAGTCTTGCAAACGTTTCGACTAAATTTAGGAATGCAAAAAATCCATCACGATCTGGAACGTTTGACAGCCGAATATCTCGGCGTTGAAGATGCAATTTGCTTTCCCATGGGTTTCGCCACAAATTCCATGAATTTGCCTTGTTTTGTGTCAAAGGTAATGCATGATGGCTGCAAAAATAGCATGGACAGCCGTGTCAGAAATTTGCGGTGTGTTGAGCATGCGTTTTTCCAGGATTGCCTAATATTGAGTGACGAATTGAACCACTCCTCCTTGATTCTTGGGTGCCGTCTCAGCGGTGCTACTATCCAAGTTTTCAAGCACAACGGTACATTAACTTCCGAATATCACTCCCAATCACCGAAATCATAAAAACGTTACAGATATGAAAGATTTGGAATTCAAACTCCGCGAAGCAATTGTCAACGGTCACCCGAGAACCAGGAGAGCGTATAAGAAAATCCTGCTTTGCGTAGAGGGTATTTACAGTATGGAAGGCTCGATTGCGAAATTGCCAGAGATTATCGCCTTGAAAAAGCAATACAAAGCGTATTTATATCTGGACGAAGCTCATAGCATGGGTAAATTGGGAGGCGTTCGAGAAAAACACTACAGTACGACACGTGCTTTTTACAGGTGCCCTCGGTGTAAGCGGACGAGGCGTATGCGATTATTTCGGATCTGATCCGCGTGATATCGATATCCTAATGGGCACGTTTAGCAAAAGTTTCGCCTCTGTTGGTGGATATATTGCAGGAAGAAAGGTCAGCATGCGTTGGAATGCTGATTATCGCTGACGACGCAGCATTGATTTTTAGGAATTGATCGATCATTTGCGAGCATGGAGTCATAATTCATGTTATGGCAGTAATATGTCGGCACCAGTGGCGCAACAAATCATAACCACCATGTCCATTCTGATGGGTCGTGATGGAACGAATGAAGGTGCGTTTCGGTTATGCCAATGACCTGATTTTGAAATTTACGAGGACACTTTCCCTCGAATTTCGCTTCGGGGCCTCCACTCTGAAGTTTCCGGAAACACTTTCCCCCAAACACCTGGTGCGAAATTGACAGCACATTCCCGAAAGCCGAAGCATAAAATTTCATCTTCGGCATGTGGAAAATCCACTAGTTTTCCTAGGTCTCGAATTTCACTTCCTATCATAATCTCGGAACGAGCATTGGCATAAGCACATGTTTCAGGCATAACTCGAATACGTCAATTGGCCAGGAACACAATCTATTTCCGACGTCGACTGAAACAAATGGGTTTCATTATAATCGGCGACGACGATGCACCTGTTGTTCCGTTGATGCTATACGAACCATCGATTTTGGTCACATTCGGTCGTGAATTATTACGACTTCGAGTCGGCGTAGTCGTGGTCGGATTCCCGGCTACGCCGTTGACATTGGCTAGAGCTCGTTTTTGCATAAGCGCAACTCATACGAAAGAGCTTCTAGATCAGGTGAAAAAGCAATACTTATGCTAATGAATGATGCGTATGCAAATTAGTCCATTTATATATGGAAATTTCATTCGACAGGTATATGCTGAGTGGAAATGACAGCACAGGAAGCAATATAATTGCTGCCCCGTCGATTCACCGCATTTTCATGCTCATATTTTTGGCCCTAATAACACTGGAAAGTGCATATGTTTGCTCTCCTTTCAAGCATTGCAAAAATGCACTTGCTAAAATCCGATGATCAGTGCACAATTCAATTTAACGTCTTCTGCTAGATCTCTTTTTCTGATTGAGTACAATAATGCAATGAAATTTGTCAGCAAAAGCACATGTGCTTCAGGAAAATCCGATTTTTTTGTCAATCAGCATTTGGGACATTGCCATTTTCAGGCATTGGATGCGATCGATCTCGTTGGTGAGAGATTGGGAGCAAAATTTGCTAAATCGAAATACAAGCAGAACGAAGTGATGGAATATTGATTCGTGTAAAAAATGTATGGAGGACGTACAGTATGCTGTACATGTGAACATGATTTTTTTGAAAGAGCGTTGACATCTATAAAATGCATTGGCAGAAAAAGTGGTTTACAAATGCTTTGTTTTATGGCCAATCAAATGAGATGCAAATTTTTCCCCATTCGCATAGCTAATATAATTCATCCTGCTTTTCCTGCGTGTATTTTGTAAAAAAGGCAAAATCGTTCAGGCTATTCGAATAGCATACAAATCAAACAAAATGCATTTATCGGATTATCATAGATTTTGCTGCCAAGAAAGGCTGGTCGTTTTGAGAAATTGGCAAATGAATGATATTTTCGACTGGAAATGGGCCGAGAAAGCCTAAAAACGCCCTGGACGTCCTGGGCAGACATTTCCCATGCGAATTTGCTTTTCCTGTTTATTAGAAAAGCAATCACGCCGAACCGGAATAAGCTAGCCTGCGTAAAAGCAGCTCAATTTTTGCCTCGTTTTATGCTCGTCCGATCCCGGATTGGAGGCGGAGAGGAAAAAATGACTGCCATTGCTTGTTCAGAATATAAGGTGGCATAATGAAAAAGGCGATCGAAATGAAGCCGACTGGGAGGAGGAAAAGTGCTTTGCCATGTCAGCTTCTCGGATGCGGCCACGTGTGCATTGCTCACATAGACGGACATCGATTTAGCTCATTTCGATTCACGACTGCCTTGTCACATGAATGTTATGTTCTCGACCGAAGGCGGTTGGACTCTCTCTCTCTCTCTGTCCGTCTCCGTCTCCCACTTCGTTTCATAAGGCTTCTTCGCTAGTAGCCATCGAAGAAGAAGCACGCCCTTGAAAACAGTGCTTTTAGCCTATAGACTCTCATTTTCTCCTCTCCCCAGAGCCAGGAGAACCAACCGAACGCCATTCTTCGCTTCCTTCCTGCCAGGCCTCCCGGAGCAAGCAAGGACACCATCCAATACAGGAAAGAGTGAAGAACTGCTCAGTTTCTATTCATTTCGCCGACCCTTCTGGACTGGAGAGTCGAGAACCAGTGTCTCCGAGTAGAAATTTCGCATTTGCATATTGCAAGTTCGTGTCGAAGTTAGATTTTTAAAAAAAGAGGCAAAATGTCAACCGCCTCTAAGAATACCGGAATTCATCATCCGAGTGGTAGAACGGCGTCGATTATTAGCCAATCACTGCTCATGAACGAACCAGTGGCCGCGCGTCGATCTACGGGTTTAGAAATACCTGAATCGCGTAGAGTTAGTATATATCAAGTGACCAGAGAGGAGATCGGATTCTTCAGACGAGCCATACCATCCATGACCAGGGGTCTAGCGTGGCTGTGCTTATGTCTAAACATCATTCTGCCAGGCACAGGTGAGCATGTCTCTGGAGAATGGTCATTACAGCACCTGCTTCAGGTGCTACAAGCACCTGAAAACCCAGCCTGTAAAAATTGAACTCGATTTCAGGAACCCTGATCTCTTCATTCGCTTGTTTGGCCGGTGCCAAAACATCGTATAAAGAATCGAGAAGGAAAGCATTTCTTGTCAATATTTTTGCCGCTCTTCTTCAAATCATCACAGTGCCAATTCTGATCGGTTTCATATGGTCCATCATATGGGGTTTGAAATTCGTCAAAAAAGCCGACACTGGAGCATAATATTCGACAATATCGAAGATAAAAATATGAACATTTTTTGACACCGTTATTATTCTCAGCGGATGCAATGAAAATATATCCGATCGGGGGATATATTTCATTGAACATTATCGAAATTACATGCGCGAAAGGGGGTCGATTTGCATACTACATGATTTTTTACGTTATTACACGGCCTGGCGTACTGTAACCGCTTTTCCATGTACATGAAAAAATGTCGGATGTTGACGCCATTTGCAGAATGATGGTAAATTAGCATCGTCTAGAAAAAAGTCATTCCAATACATGATGTCGTCTGCATTTTTCCCGTCACACGACACCAATGCCATGAATGCAGCTAATTTGCATAGTTGGTAAAAACACATCGCCCATGCGAAAATTATTCTTATCCAGCTTCGAAAACGCTTACATCCTGTCAAATGAACTGCCCGTGTATTTTCGCATTTCCTTTGACGCAAGAAGGTGGCTAATTTTTCCTCAACACCTGGGTGGAGGGGGGGTGGGGGAATGGATGATAATGAGGCAATATTTAGTATGCTTCAACGCGTGCGATTTGGTTCACCTGTTGTAATATATGTAGAGGTATGAATAATTCATACGCCTTCGAGACTGTCACCTCGGCGTTTCCACTTTTCTCATTCCCCTGAAGTGGTGATTATCGCTTATTGCTTTTGCCAAAATGGAAGAATAATGATCGATATATCTTTAGAACCCTAGAATCAATAGCTTCCTGTTCCTGTATGGGTCATGAATATGGGTACTAGGAAAAATTGAGGGAATGCCTTTTGCTGATACAGAAATCAACGGTGTTTTTGGTCATCCCAGAAATAAGCGCATGATCTAGAATTGTAAATTATGCTGCACATTTGTAAAGTAAATATTTACAAACGCATAAATTTGTAAGGGTGATTGTATTGACATGCATTTTGGAGAAAATCAGGCATTGACCCTTGTGTAATCGCAAAACAACTGCTTCGATGAAATTGACTCCGCCTCTTCTAGTCACGTGACGAGCGGGAACAGCTCTGGCCAATCAGAGCTGGCCGTTAGCAGAACGCATGTTTTTCAGGTTAGATGTTTTTTGGAAATCGATTTTATCGATTTTCTCGATAATGATCGCGATCTGAGGGCTGAAACATTCCTCGATTATTGGCCCGGGGGTCGAATCAACTCCCGTAAAAAATCATCAAAATCGGTCAAGCCGAAAGGCTTATATTTTAAATTTTCGATTGGCGGGAAATATTTTATTGGATTTCAAAAGTGGTTTTAAGCAATTATTTCTTGTTTGATATGAATCTGGGCGCCCAAACTTGGCAGGTACATAGACACCCCGGTCCCTCATGTTTGGCCAAAAATTCATCAAAATTTATCAACCAGGAGGCCAGAAATCCGAGATTATCGATTTCAAAAAACATGTGTTTTTTGTACTTCATCGACTTTTTCCACAACGGTATCGATTTGATCGATGAAATTTGGCACAGATGTGGGGGTTCGGGTCCTCAACATTTTGGCAAAAAATCATCGAAATCGCCCAAGTAAAAGGCGAGAAATCGCTGATTTTCGATTTTCCAAACTCCGCCCACTTTTAGAAAAATGTGTTTTGATAAGGATAAGCAGAATTTTTCATGGAAAATGATCATAAAAGAGGACATGTGCATATTTTTCGTATATAATCGATGATGCCGCGTCCAGTGATCACTTTCTGATCACTTGGAAATCGATATATTTCATCACAAGAGGATTTGATAGAGCCAAATTTGGCTGAATTTTGGGCCCTCTATTTACTCTGCGTGGCCAAAGAATCTTTGGATCCTTGAAAAAATGAGCTTTACAGTCGGATAATTCATTTCCCACCTCAAAATTTTTATATTGCATGAGCGGTTACAGTATACCATGTATATTGAGTATGCTATGGAACCATATTCAAAAATATATTCAGACATATGTGCATCATTTTTTGATATTCCAAATGATCTTTCTTATTTTGAGCCATCACAAATACAATGGCCAATTGAAAGAAGATCGAATCACATTTGCAAAATGTGTAGAATTTAAATGATTGTATGTACACTGCATATTTTTATACCCGTTGGTGCAAAATACCAAATTGATTGATCACACTACAGAAGGATCATGAAACGGTGGCACTGGAGGAGCTCTCAAACGATCACCGTATCTCAAGAGCATATCTAAAACGACACCATTCGTCCAACCGAATCCTTCTTGCACTTCATATTCGCCGCCACCGCCTGCTTTGCTTTTGAATTTCTCCACGTCATACTGTAATTGAAACAGCATGCATGATATGCTTTAGATGGAAATGGTATTTTTTACCTTTTCGAACATCTTTCCCCCACTTTTGACGAAAACGAGATAATTCGTCTGTAGCCATCGATTGGCCAATTGGAAAGCGGATTCTTGAAGTTGTGGATCCGCGGACGTTCTCAGTCCTTCCACGATGATATGGATAGCCGGTGCCCATCCGTTGGGACGATCCCATTGTTCACCGGACAATACGGTACTGGTGGATAATCCGCCCGCATAATCGCCGCCCGATTTCTTCAAATAATTATACGTACGCCTATGCACATCTTTCGCACTGTGAGCGCACGCGGCGAATAACGGCGTCGGATTACTGATGAAATATTCTTCCCGTTGACTGCGAGTATCCAAATCCAAATCGAACCACGTTCCGTGCTCGGAATTCCAGAACGCTTTATGCAACGCGTAACGCATGTATTCGTGTTGCGATTGATGCTTGGCGGCTTGAGTATGATTTCCCAAGATCGTATACAATTCGGCCATCATCGCATCGTTCCAACACATGAACGCGTTCAAATCAACTGGCACTACTCGACTCGTCCGAACGCTTCGTAGATTATTCCTGTACGGACTATTCCGATCGCGAGTGAACCAACGACTACTGAAATCCCAGCCGGATTCGCAGGCGGCTGCGATATCCGACCAGACTTGTTGTTTTCCTTTCAATCCGCTCACGTGCGATACCGTATCGATATCCTCTTTATACGATTCCGGACGAGGGGCGTCCGCATCGACGCGGTATTGATAGAAACGCAATTTCAAGCCATTCTCGATCGGCCATTCAACGCTTCGATATTGATTCCAAAATTGACGTTCCTTCTCCAAAAGCGGAAGCATCTCCACAATGAACGCAGTGTCATTCGTCGCTTTATAATATTCGTACACGCAACCGGTCATCAACGGGGGTTGGGAACGTCGCAAATAATAAATACGACCACCGTTTGGTACGAAACCGTATCTGGAAATTCGAAATTTCAGCACTATCGGTAAAAGAATGATGTGTTATCACCTTGTGACCATATCGGCCAAATTCAAGATCATCAATTTCGTCGAATTATACATGCCGGATGCTAAGAGGCCTTTTGCGATCCAATACGTATCCCAATAATACAATTCCCTGAATCGACCACCAGGGGCTACGAATGGATACGGGACTGTGATTAGAGAATATTTATTCGGGTGCCTTTTCACGTCATCTTTGATCTGAAAATTTCGTGGATCCATGCATTTTTAGGCTCCTGATTTCTTTCAAATTTCGCATGCTATTGAGTTTTCTATGATAAAGCTTCGAGAAGACGGATTATTCGACCTTTCATCTTTTGAACCCTCAACTGACAAGGGATGCTCCCCGAGTGTTATTTTGCAATCCTGATGAGACATACCTTATTTGAAAGGGCTTTTCACGCCGAGCAAGAAAAGGTTTATTATTTTGGCTACATTTTTCTCTGTGACCAGTGAATGACCATTGCAGTGGACACATGACTTGCATCCAGGCTAGTCGAGAGACGGCTCAAATGAGAGAGCACAATGTCCTGAATCAGAATCCGGCCTTATTTTTTGCCTACATGTAAACATTAACGAGAAAACAGCCAAAAAACCACCAAAAACCCATTCAGGATGGACAATGGCCAACATCTAGCAAACTGTGCGGCTGTTGCCAAAGTTGTTTACAGATTTGGCATCATGCTTTCATTTTATGTCCCTCTCAGTCCATTTGACAGTGGTCAGTTGTCCACTTTCATGGTCATTATCTAACTGACCAAGCAAATGTAGCCGCTAAGAATGAGATTTTCGGATTCCGCATGGTCTACTCTATCTTCCCTGCAATTTTGGCCGCGATTGCAAAATAACAGTTGCGGAGCTTCCCTTGTGAATAGCAAACAAATGGGGGAGCAAAAAGCTAGACAATAAATTAGCTTACTCTTCTGCACAACGTTTTCCATTTCGCGTGTATTTGCAATGCCCAATTCCTGTAGACAGGATCTCGGATATGATTGAATGTGGTCGGTTGCGGGACCCAATCAGTTTGTATGCATGAATCTAATTCCGTACCGGGATCGGAGAAATATTGATTCACGAAATCCCTCAGCGTTGCCGGATCGGTTTTATTCTTCAAAACTGCGAATGCTCGCAGTGTGGTATCTGTAAATTATCATTCAGAAACTACAGTATGCCTGTGTATTTCTCAGGTTCGAATACCTGGATCATAAATCAGGGGCATATCGACGAAATGCTTGCTATCCGGGAATAAATGCGCCTGCTGGACAGCGTCCAGTAATGGTCCTGAGCAAAATACTCGGCTGCAATGGAAAACCATGCTCAAATTCGTGCCATTTGAAAGCCTTGGAAGTTCATATACCAGCTATCAACTTTATCGAATGAAATAAGACCATAACTTGAGGATACGCAAAACACAATCGAAAAAAGTCTCAATAAAATCATTTTAGGATTTCTCCCTTCCCCTGATCAATAATGAAATTTCAAAATTTGGGCATCGGAGGTCGACCGAATTGCTTCTAAAACTGCAAAGCAAATTCCGAATGCTTTTGGGTCTTTGAGGTGAAAGATGCGAGAATTTGTAGACAACACCGGAGGTTCCTTCTTTCGGAAGAAACCACAGTTCAGTCAGTTAGAACCAGACACAAAATTTTGCAATTTTTCAAGCAACTGACGCCTGTTTGCCAATTAGAAATATGCGTAATAGAAGATTCGAAAATTTTTTCTCATTTTACTCATGGATATATAAACGAGATGCTTTGTTTATGAGCAGAAAAGAATTCTTGGTAAACTGATTTTTAAACGCAGATATTTATGCAAGCTTATGACGACATTGCATTGAAGCTTTGTTTTCTGTTATTCTCATAGACGAATTCTCGAGATCGTAGCAATGACATGATCTGTAGCATAAACATTCGGCCATGGACCGACCCATGCATTTTGGTGACTTTACTGATCAATTTCCTGTGCAAGAAATCAGCTGCTTCCGTCTACTGCAAAAAATTCGGTTTTGCATCAAATCAGTCATGCATGCCAGAAATTGGGCCGCTGATTACTATGAAATGAGAACTGCTGTATTGACCAACAAGCCCTTGGTCAAACAAAGCTTGCATGACTTGCATACTCGGAACTCCTGTGTGCCTACTGCATTCCTCGAATATTCACGATGCTTAGACCTGGAAAGCAAATATCCTTTTTCTACTTGACATGCAATAGCATTTGTAAATTATCAATCATCATCAGACTCAACAGACAATTGCAAATTGATCGTGTTTACAAATGCTTGGCAAATGCTCGCAGCTTTCATAGGAAAGGTCGAAGGCTGGAGTGGAGATTTTTCTGATCATGTTTTTCTCGTGTCATAGCAGTTGCGGTTTCCATTAGCCCGGGTGTTTTCTGGAATGTTGCTTATTAGGCACGTCACGGAAGGGTGCTTATGATTCGGGGAAATTAGTGGCCGAAAATTCCGTTGTGGAGTTTGAATGACGTCTGAAATGATCATGTGATTGAGCCGATGATTTATTGATTGATCGATTGATTCATTATTTTATCCCAAATGCCAATTATAGCAGAGGACACCGACTTTTTCACAGAAAATGAGTTTGCACTTTGCTTGCATTCTTGGCAGAAATCAGGCAGTGTATTCGCATGATATACTATGATTACAGTATACAATAATCGCACATACTCTCAAAATCATTCACTAGCCCAAATATTTCCAACTATTCGGATTATGATTACAGACAAACGTAGAAATGTGATCAACCAATTCACATTAGCCCAAATATTTTCCAATATCATACGCACGTACAGTATAATCATAAAAAGTACCGCATACAATTCCTCCATATTTGATCGGCATCCAATCGATACCGTACAGTAAAGAAGCGCCATTCGAATTATCCGCATATTTTATGGAAATATTTTCACCGGCGTCCGAATGAACGACGCACCATCCGTTATACATGCAAGCGCACAAAAGATATTGTCCATTTTGTCTTATTCTCCATACGCCACCGCCCAAATTCAACGATCGTATGGGTGATTTCGTCGATCTTAAATCCCAAAGTCTCAAACGATCGTCATAACTACCGGACCAAATTCGATCCGAATTTTCTGTACTGTGGACGGCTGTGACACCCGCGTCGTGCCTGAATGTGTGAATGGATTTTGCCGAGTCCGAGATCATTCGTCGATCCCATGATTTTAACACGCAATCATCCGCACCAGAAAATAGCAAATTCTCATCCTGCTTGTGGAAATTCGCGCACCATATTTCGGAATTTTCATGAGCTGGCCATGAATTGAATTGCTTGGTATCCAATGATCCAATGCAGGCTTGACCTTGGCTATCTCCGGATATCCAAGTGCTTAATCCAGGGTCCGTCTCCACGGTCAAAATAATATTATCTTTCCCGATCATCAGTGTTGTATCAATGGCCAGATCACCAGTTTTCAAATTCAGAATACGAATTTGACCATCAGAACACGCGCAAATCAGTTGATCATCCTTGATCCAACGTAATCCTAATACGCCAGCAGTATCCGTACGATAAGATGCGTGATTCTTGAATCCAATCCCAGTGTCCGAGTGATCAAGACACAAAATTTCTATACCGCCAATACGATATTGATTTTGATCATCTTTCAATTGGTATAATCCGCATGCCAAGAAATTTGGATGATTCTGGGATGGACAAAATTCAAGGCAGTCAACGAATATTGGCAGTTTGATGAAGGATGATGGGGGTTCCATGATTCTTGGGTTCTTGATTAGGCTGATCAGAACTGATTTTAGAATTATTGATCTTGATTGCATTGCATTGATTACCGCTCAAAGAAGACATGAATGGCAATTTAAACTGGATATACAGTAATTTTGAGATGATTTTTGAATTTCAGTTTGACTGGATGCAACATCCAATCGCATTGAACAAAGTGGGCGGAGCATTGGTGACAAAAAATAGTTCGGCTAAAAATAGACCATTATCTCTGCATCTTTTCAAGAGCAATTGACTGAAAAAATGCTCAACAGAAGCGTTCATGCAATTGGAAGCTAACGGACCAATCAAAGACGAGGAAGGCGGGGCTTGAGTTCAGCGATTACAGTAAGC
>JAQIWJ010000604.1:0-18569 GCA_034695185.1 Discolaimus major
ACCTCTTCGTGGTCTGTGGGACTAGTAAGGTCTTCGGACCCCAAGCTAACGCCAAGCGAAAATTTTTGTATTTTGATAAAAAAAATAAGGTAATACGTGGCAGGGCCTGATTTTATGATTTCTACCATTCAGCTCCTGCTTGTTGCCCAGAAAAGGTGACTCGCAAGAACTTTCGGAATGACCCTCGTAAAGGGCAGACACTGGTAAATAATAATTCGAATTTGACGGTCATTATTGCGGACTTTTGAAAGATATTATAATTCAACAGAAATTGCTTCAAATTTCAATTGAACCAAAGATTGTAATGCAATAGTCCATGCAAGTCCATATTCAATGCCAAAATTTAAATTTATGGCTAATGCAATGTTATTGAGGGCCTATTTTTGGTTCAGAAAAGTATAAATTGCATCTGTTTATCTGAGGACTGTCGGTACTAGTCATCACCGAGTTTCACGCCGTTTGTATTCGTCTGGTTATTTCCATATCGGAGACAAAAGCAATTACGAAAAGTTGCCGACGAGAGCCAAGAATTTCTGAGCTCGGAAATGGGACACTTCCTGTTTGCCAATTTGCGAAAGGATGTTACCGATTTCGAGCCATCAATTTCCGAATTAATGCCAGACTGTAAAAAAAGGGGCGATGCTATAATTAGTGTATGCCAAATGAGCCAGACCAGTGATTAGGAAATTATGTCATTAATTTCGATGTGTACGCTTGTGTAGGTATTTAAATTTTTCTCATTCCACATCCGACGGTCAGTCTCTTTGCGCACCCACCCCTCATGGCAACATTAAGTTTTGTACTGATTTTCGCGTACATTTCTTCTATGCATGGTATGACCGTGCCGATTACGGTATCCACAAGGACGCCGAATCCAAACTGCCCGAATCCGGATGAAACGCTTTTGAAGCATTTCAACGGGAACAGTTCATCGTTCGAACGAATGCCATTACTCAATATTTATCCCACTCCCATCGATCAATCGAATGGATGGCAAAACAGAGCATCGGTTCAGCGTCAATGTTGGACGCAAACGGTGGCCAACGTTGAGCACGCATTGGAGAATCGAGCCTTGTGCTCGTGGTCGTGGTACACCAACGTTGACAAACGTCGCGTGCCTGCTGTCATCATCGAAGCCAGATGCGCGTGCGAGAAACTTCGTATCGGGAATGCTGAAAAAGGTATCGCCGAATTCGAATGCGTCCAAGTCAAGTACAGAATGCGTGTTGTGAAATTCGTCGACGAATCGTGTCGGAATTATGTAGTGGATTTTGAAGACGTGGTCGTGGCGTGCGTACCGATTAGGCAAGCCACGCGAATTGTGAACGCGGGTCAAGCTCATATTATTCAACATATCGAAGACGAGATACCCAGAGAATATTGAAAATGACCACTTTCATGATCGAGCATCTGACCGTCGGTCAGTTTTGACGAGCGAGCCCCCATGAATGTAATGCAAATTGCATATCGATGAAATTTTTCACTCCGCCCATATAATGGTAGGAAGTTTAGATTGACGAAACTTTTGCGCAGGATGTCTGCCCACGTGATATTTTTATCCAAGATCCAGGATCAGGGTGCACTCGATAATTATGTGTATCTTATTGAGGCTTGCCTTTTTTCAGAAGAATGCCCAGAATGATCATGTAATCGCAAGTACTTATCAGAACATGCATTTTGATCGCAGTATCGATTTTCGATCTTAGCATGATCGATTGATTTCGACTAACCAAATCGATAGGACATATCGATTGTATAAGAAAATCAACACGTCATTGCCAGACATTTATTCTGAAAATTTGCTTCGAATCAATAGCGGTTACAGTATGCCTTGTATACAGTAGAAGAATGATAATTCATAGAAAACTACCAGCACGTCCAGCTGATTTCAAATTCTTTGGCACTCTATTCGGAGATAATGAATAATACGATCCGTGTACGGAATGTTGATCAGCATTCGAATCGATTAAATCATCGCCCAATAATGGCATCGTATGATGAGTAACGACAGGCGATGCGGAGTGGCCATTATGAGATCTCATCCTGGGCGTACCGTAAACGCTAGCGTACCTGACTAACGATTGATTATCTTTCGGTATCTCGAACATGAACGTGGCTTTACCGCAATGACAAAATAATTGACAGAACATTTTCCTGAATCTCAATCCCAACGCGCAATAGATGATGAAATTCGTGGCCGAATTCGAAGCTACTAATACGTTTCCGATAGTGACTAAAATCAAATAAACGATCGATTTTTGACCTTCGGACGGAGTTCGCGACGAGAACATTTCGATGACATTATTTACTAATGCTAACGAGTTGAATACTAGAAACGTGACCACGACGAGAACGGCCATGATGGTGCATCGACGTTCTTTCTCTTCTCGACCGCTCATGGCTTTACGTAATCGATACGCACGACGTACGCGAATCGTGACGAATATATTCAACGTGATCATGATCAACGCGGGCAAAAGGAGCATGAATATCAAATATAAATACCCTTTGTACACCACGATATAAGTGTCATTCTTGCGTAACCACGTTTGGCTGAGGATTTTTTGACTATTCACCGGCGTCTGCGAAGTAATATCGTACGCATCCCATGTGTCGTGCGAACTTTCCGAAACGCTGATCAATGTTAATTCGAAAAACGAGGGTAAATTATACAGAATCGACCCGGCCACCACCACGGCCATGACGACGTGGGCTCGTTTTACGGTACACCAATTTCGACTTTGTAACGGCCACGAGATGGCTATGAATCGATCGACGGTGATCGAGATCAATGTTAACACCGATCCGCTTTGCATGATCAACGATACGGGATAGGTGATTAGGGCCGAATGAAAGAAATATTGGCACCAGGGCGAACTGGCGTCCGATCGATCCATTTCGCAATAACTCATGGACGGATACAGTAATAAGGACATCAATAATAGTAAACCGTCGAACGCGGATAATCCGGCTAAGTAAATATTGATCGGCGATGATCGCATTGATTTCTGCATCAATACGGCTATGGACGCCGTATTGGCCAACAAACCGACTAATGCGATAATCGGCATCAAGACGCCTAATAACCAGAAATTGAACGTGGATATAAATACGTGATTGTGTTGAGAATCGTCCGCATAATCGTCCACGCAACAATTACACGATACGCACGAAGAATCCAGGGTGGATTTTTCGGTCGTCATCATAGGCCGAATTTGGTAATGATCAGGTTGATAAATATGCCTTTTTACGCATGACCTACGACGCGATCAGGAAGTGAGGAAAATCGAGGCGTGTCATTTCAGTGATGCCACCTGTACAAACATCCGTTGACGCAGGATTATGCCTAAAAAACTTGTTTCAATGAAAAGTGACGCGAGATCATCACAATCTAAATCAGCTATCCGATAGAGGCGTTCAAAAATCCCGTGTAAACTAAGGGGGACCATCTGCACTCGATGGTATAAAAGCAGCAATTTTTTCCAATTGCCCGTGTAATCCGGATAATCCGCTCTCGCGTGTGCGTCAAACCCAATGGCAATCAAATTAATTGCCGTGGCGAGGTTCAAGCATTCTTTCTCAAGGGGCCTTCGCAGGGACCTGATTTTACAACAACCTTACACAAAGCACGTTTTTGGCAGTGACCATTGGCCAGTTGCCCAGAGTTTGCCAATGGAATTTTCCCATATGGCTTTTTCACATAAGACACTGCTTGTATGGGGTGCCTTTGGGCACCCTGATGTGCGAAATTAGAATAATCCAGACTAAGCCAACTAGAAAAGACGACCAGGCGCAGCGTGGTGCCAGCAATTTTTGCAACGTCAAAATCAATGCACGTTATAAGGGGAATAATTTGCCCAGGGCGCATATGAGTACATCATGGATCATGTCTCCGAACGGTACCTGATGAGTAGGGTATAAAAATATTGAAGGCGGATGATGGCTTTCAAAAGCGTCATAGCTTTTCAGACATTTTTTGTGCACATAGGACATATATGTCCAGGTCATTGAAGGCCAATTATAAACGCCTGCATGAAGTCAGGCGACCCTGAGATGGATCAGATATACTGTAGATCCCAATGATGATTGTCACTGCAGGCTCAGGAACAGCCCAATTTTCACTGCCGATATATATTTCACCGATCAGATGGACCAGGGCATACGGTAGAAGTTTCTAATTATCACTATGTAGCCTAAGAGGATAAATCTGACCAATCGGTTCGATTAGGCAGCACATTGTCCGACAGTAGTTTTTCGGACATTCTCGTTTACATTTGCATCGTCGTCGTGCAGACAGTAAAATCCAAAAAACCCTAATCCGATGTGATCACACCACACGTTTACCCGGATTATCCTCACCAAGTATTACAGGCATACAAATGAATATGAAATTTCGGTTTAAAATTTCGATCCTTATCACCTTGGCAACGTGGTGGTAGACCTCGTACGAAAGATGATCGCTTCAACAAATTTCCTCCCCGTATCGAGGCCGAAGTTCACCTGTTTCAAAATATCTGCCTAGTGTGAATATAAACTTTGAAGGACATATTCGGAGGGGTCAAAACATGAACGGATGCATGCACCCTCACAAAAGAATGCGCGAATCCATCAACGAAGTAGGCATATTAAAAATAATGTTGATGCACCCGGAGTAATGGTGCGAAAAAATGCCTCGGCTCGATTGAAGCCAATATGCCAGGGCTACTAAAGGCTTTTCGGTGCCTATTTGAAAATGGGATTAAACCGCCTTTTATATACTGCAGTCCAGGCCCATCAAATAACCGTATCGATCCCGTTCGTAAACGAGAAAACATATTCACTAGCTTTCTATATTGATTAAAAAAACTGTTTTTCCCTTCCTACGACCAGGTTTTGCGTGATACGATCAATCAGGGATGAGGTTAAAAAAAGGTCGTCAGGATGAGGTGAAGATGATTACTGGCACCTATTCATGAAATATTCATAAAAGGTGCTGATATATTCTTCAGTGCAATGACATATATTTCATATATACAATGTTTCAAAATTATCGAATAAGAAATCTTAGATCAGATAATTCTTTCATGACCATCTTGAGCATGGCTAATTGTCACTGGGCAAAAATGTCTGCATTTTGTAAATTGACCAATGATGAGCTGATCAATCGATTAGGTTTGGCTAATGTAAATGATGCGTCAGATTTTCCGGAATTCGTTCATTCATTCACATTCTCCCACACCTCAGGGCAGAAATGAAAGAACAGAAGCGCCGAAATTCTCGGCCTAATGTTGAACTCGCACACGAGATGTGGTGCTAGTGATTTCTCTAGTCATATGACGTTTACTAGCTTCTTCTTTCCAGTATTCAACAGGGCCTAATTTCTCACAGCTATGCCCCTAGAATTGAGCGTGAATTTTAAATTATCAACGCATGTGTTTTGTACGTTGATAATTTTGTACTACTGTCCACACGTGAACGGACAAAGCGGTGGTTGGACAAATTGGTTCCTGAGAGTAGCCGTTGAACCGGAACTGGAGCTTTGCGGTTCATTCAATTTCTATTGCCTCAGCACGAATTCGTGCGTTAGTCGTGATGAAAGATGTGCGGTTGGTGAAAGGGCACGAAATTCATGCCCCCATCAACGTAGATGCTATTCGACAAGTTGGAACCCCAAGTCCAATTTCGCCGAACCCAATCTAGACGAGATGGACCATCGATTTTTCGTATATCGCGCGTATAGTTCTATATTGGAAAGCGGTTTTTCCGGTTCCGAGAAGCCACCGAAGACGCCCGAATTGGGCGCGAGTCAAAAATTGATCCCGAATACTAAACGAAAACGAAACGTAAAACAAGCATTGCGTACGTTGATTTTCGACCCGTGGAAGCATTCGTTCGTACAATACATGGGGTTCGTGTACGAATTCGGTAAATACGGCGTCCAAGAGTTGGATCTGAACGATCCGAATTATAAATACGAACGCGAATGGACGGCCGGTTGGCAGATCGTAGCCGTCAGTCGATGCTCACGTTCCGACTTATGGCGTTTCATAAGGAAATGGAATTTCTTTCGAGCCAATTATCTTTGGTACGCGAATAATTGCCATCATTTCACCAATGCTTTCGTCAAATATTTGAATTCGGATTGTTTGATCGATCATGATAACCATTATTGAATAGCGATCAAAAGCCTCTTATGATGGCTATTATCATGATTATCAAAGCATTTTCAAAAGTACATCATGGCGTATGGCAAATATTGCGCAATGTGATTCGTGTGTTTTCACCCGGCTTATTTTGTTAGCCAAAATTCAACATACTCTTCACGCCTCGTTGATTTTGATAAATCAAGATTTTTGTACACACTTCAATATACAATAGGCCTATTATTTAGAGAAAACTTTTTCAGTGCCATCCCATGTTGAGCTAGCTTTTCGCAGGCACTAGACTATGGATAGGTCTTTTCAAACGCCAATTATTCAGAGAATTTCCATTCAATTTCAAAAGTGCCTATTGGAAATCTGTACAGCGTATTGTTTGAGAGTAAATTCGCAAACACCAATCTCGTCTTCCAACCTGTTTACATTGGCCTTATCGTCCGGGCCTAAAAGTGCAAAAATACAATTTCAATGCCTCAGTTTGAAAACTTTCGACATTTATTATTTCTTCTTCCGAAGACAGTACGGACGGTGCATTTTTGAATAATGCATTTGAAATACGCATGCGTTTTCTTCGTACTCAATTTGGTCGATTCGAACGAGGGGCAGAAATGCACGAATGAATTCCCATGGGACGATGCGAGATTACCACAAACCGTTCATCCCGTACATTACGATTTAGTTGTGCATCCGAATTTGACCGAATTCACGTTCAGAGGAAGCGTGAATATTTTACTCAATGCAACCGATCTCGTCGAATTCGTTATCCTCAATGTTGTTGATTTGGACATGGAGAATATTCGATTACGCTCGTCCGACGGTCGCGCAATTGGGACCGCAACGAAATCGTGTCCAGATCGAGAGCAATTGGCCGTTCTTCCGTTGGAAGACGAAGAATTAGGCATACCATCCGGTTCGTACAATTTATCCATGACATTCAGAGGGAAATTGACCGATACGTTAAGAGGATTATACAGGAGCAGTTATATCGCAGAAAATGGCGCAAGAAAGTATACAAATTTGAATGATTGCATTTGAAAATTTCCAAGTCCAATTTCTAGATATATGGCAGTGACACAATTCTCGCCGACTGATGCACGCAGAATGTTCCCGTGTTTCGATGAGCCCCTGTTCAAGGCTACATTTCGTACGTCGATCATTCGTGACGCGAATACGATCAGTCTTTCGAATATGCCAATATCCCATAGTGAATTGCAAGCGGATAATTTGGTGAAGGATAATTTCGAGACTACATTGAAAATGAGTACATATCTCATAGCCGTAGTGGTATTCGATTTTCCGAAAATGACTAAAATCACTAAACACGGAGTGCAGGTAAAGTGGGATTCGACCGATGGTCATGCATTTGGGTCAGCCTACGTAATTGCAGGTATCGTTGTATGCTCCGCAAATTCAAATAAATCAAACCGAATTCGCCTTGGATGTAGCCGTGGATTCGTTGGAATTCCATGAGGAATTTTTGAAAATACCCTTTCCCCTGAGGAAGCTAGGTAAAGGCACAACCTAGCATCACACTGGACGCTGTCCAGTGGGGTTTGACCCAGTGGTCAAGACCAATCACATTCCAGATATTGTGGCCATTGGTGATTTCGCATTCGGTGCAATGGAGAATTGGGGCCTGATGACATTCAGAGATACGATCATACTTTATGATCCAGAAAAATCATCCTCCACTGATGAGGATTATTTGACAGGAGTTGTATCGCACGAAATCGGACACCAGGTACTATTTTCACAGGCATGCGTATACGCGTACAAAATAGCCGCTGGTCATTTTTCAGTGGTTTGGTAATTTGGCCACGATGAAATGGTGGGCTGATTTATGGTTGAAAGAAGGATTCGCTCGATTCCTAGAAACGTATGCAGCGTCAAAAATTCGTCCTACTTGGGGCTTGGTAAAGGGCATTTCTCGAATGACCAAAAAAGTGCACGTATCGGATTTCAGCTGGACTTATTCGGACCAAACGTGATCAATTTAGCCTACAATTTGGATGGCCTGAATAATACTCATTCCATTTATGTTCCAGTAGGAGAAACATCAGAAATCAGAGGAATATTCGATGCAATTTCGTATAATAAAGTGAGAAGGCATCAAAACAGAAAAATACGCATGCGAATTATATGCGTATTCCAGGGTGCATCGATTATTTTCATGCTCATGAATATATTGGGTGAAGAAAATATGACGTCCGGTTTGAATGATTATTTAAAAACTTATCAATATTCCAATGCGGATGGATCGGAATTTTGGGAGATACTCGCTAAAGTACATAATCTCATACTTATCCAATGAGACGAAATGCAGGAAATTTCCCTTCAGCACGCTACCAATTTGGGTGGTCAACGTTTGGATGAAATCGCTGATACTTGGACACTTCAACCAGGATACCCATATCTTACGGTATCCGCTAATAAATCCGGCCTCGTATTGAATCAAAAACGATTCTACTATTTGAAAAAATTCGCACAAAACAGGTGAAAACCGAATCCTTCTCATCAGAGGGCTTCGCTTTTTTTTTCCTACTGATCATATTTTAGGAATACTCAAAAATGGGATATCCCATTCACGTACGCGACTGATTCTGGTGAAAATGCCTTGATCTGGTTCAATACCACTGATCATATTGTCCATTTACAACGCCCAATAAAACGTTGGTTCAAAGCGAATACGAACGGGACAGGATTCTATAGAATTTTGTATAAGCCTCGAATTTGGCGTGCATTGTCGAAAAGATTGAACCAAAATGTGCAGGTGAATCCGACCTCGAATTGCGGTTACAGTACGCCTCGACAACTGGGCGTACGAATTCCAGACCTTTTCCACTGACGATCGTTCAAATTTGATCATGGACGCGTTCGGATTCGTCAGAGCTGGTCTGCTGAATATCTCGCTAGCCTTGGATTTAGTCAAATATTTACCATACGAAATGGAATACGGACCGTGGAAAGCGGCTTTAGACGCTTTGGATAATATCGGATATATCCATATCAGTACTTCGATATATGATCAGTATACGGTATGGTAAAAATTGATCTCATGTAACCTGCTGATCGCGCGTGATCGCTCGCAGAATCACGTCCGATCACTGTTGGAACCGTTGTATAATAATATTACATGGACTTTACCCGATGATCACAAGGAAAAACGATTCCGCTCAAAAATATTGGCCTCAGCATGTCAATATAACGTCGGAGATTGCAGATCTCAAGCCGTGAGCATATTCAGAAATTGGGCGGCCACTAATGCAACGTATGCTTATTAGAATAATTAAAAATGATTTAGCTGATATTGATTTTATATCAGGATATCACCTGATCTTTTACAAGTGGTCATGACATCGGCCATTATGACGAATCCTGACGAAAATTGGGATTTAGTCTGGACCGCGTATATGGATTCCATTTATCCATCGGAGAAAACCAATATATTGGAAGCACTTTGCTCAACGCCAAAAGAGGATCAGATATTAGAGTAATATCGATTTTTCAAATTTGCCAGGCAAAAATGACCCGATTTCAGGCTATTGAACGCATCACTCGATCCGAGAAAAATTCGAGCAAATTTACTTCCTACCGTAGCCTTGAACGTAGCCACGAATCCGAGCAACGGAATGAGATTATTATGGTCGTTCACAAAAGAGAATTGGTCGAGAATTTATAAAGTGTAAATGCATTTTCCGAAATCTACGGCCTGAAGGTTACAGTATGCCCCGATTTCAGGGCTGGCGGTACAGCCGTATTGGGAAATTATTTATCCTCATCATTGTCCAGCTTTAGTGACCAATCCGATCTGGACGAAGTACGGCCACACGTTAAAATTGCGCAATGCTGATTCGCATGGGCATGATTTCAGATAAGTTCATTCTTCTCCACGCGCGATGTGAACGGTGCAAAACGGAGCCTGGATCAAGCGTTGGAGAATATAGAAATCAATATACAATGGCGTGAATTGAATGATCACGATTTAGAGAGATACGTGATCAAATTCATCAATATGACGACGAGCACGAAATCGTACGATTAATCATTACAGTACACCCCCGCCCCCATTTCTAAGCTATGCAAATTTTCATTGCGACGAATTGACGATTGTGCAAAACATATGCTTCCTTCTGGATTCTCGAATAACCTCTTTCAATAAATGCTTGGCTTCCTCATTGAACAGAGGTTGCCAATATTCGTCGTCCAATGACCAAGAGAGTAATGAAAGCGCCGCTTGACCCAAGATGGGTAATTCGTAACGTTCGGCGATCAAAATACTCTCGGCTGCGCAGGGTAAATTCAAATATCGATCGGTCAACAATGCGTCGCAATAGGATTTCAATCGATGCACTTCGTATCGTTTAGCTAACGCCACGACTTCCATGATCTGCTCGAAACTGATCCTGGACAACGCGTCGCCTCGATCACGAGTATCCGTCGAATGCAATTGATTAGAATAGATGAAATTCAAGAATATCTCGATCGACGAAGGCGTGAAACTTCGAAATTTCAACGCATTGGCGTCTTTCGTCCAATCGCCCGCGAACATTTCCTTGAATATCCCCGATTCCCTGGCTAATTTCCATTGGTGACAGAAGAATTGGACGCAACGCTGCTGGGCTACGGTAGCATTCGGCGTGCTGGAACGTTCTTTCACCAAATTCGCATTCTCGTCGAACGTGCAACGATCGACGAAATCGCAAGATTCTCTGCGTATCGGAGACGATTCCGTTGATTGCAGCGGAATTTCGATTAAGAAATCAGTCGATTCAGGCCACGCGCATTCGTCCGATTCATTGGTGACGACGGATTCTGTACGCTGAAATAAGGAGGATGCGATTGAGCAATTTTCTTCCAGAGAATCTGAGGAAGCTATCTGCAGCCAGATTGCGCAATTTTGGCATGTTTCGCTCATTTGGCATTCCGCTGAATGCTAAAAAATGCATACAGACCTGAAATACGATACGATTCTTTTCACCCGTTTTCTGCTCATCGTTCGGTGCCTGTTGTTTTATGCGTCGAATTCTGACCAATCCAGCATCCGCGTCCCAAACGTCCACGAATAAATGCACTAATACGGGTTGTTTCAAATCGTCCGTCGATTTCTCATCGCGAGGCGTCATTAAAATGGCGAATCTCTCTTCCAGCACATCGTCGACGAGAACTACTTCGCCTTTCGAATACGCGATACGTTGTTTCTTCTTATTATGTATTATGAATACGATACTAATCACCGACGCCGGACTCCAATCGCCCTCGTATAATATGGGCACGGCGATTAGACCGCCGGGTCTCATTTCCGGATGCCTAATACGCCAGGCGGACGAGAAGATTCGTTTCTCAACAATACCCGTCTTGCATTTCTTCTTCAGCGCGTTTTTACATTTAAATTTCAACGCTACAGGATTTAGACCCGTTCCGAGCACATTGAATTCGGGCAATTCGGCTCGGAAATGTAAACTGAATTGAGCTTGTCTACATTTCGATAATGAACTGCTGTTCAAGGCTGAGAAACGATCGATTTCCGAATCCATCCTGATTTTCGTGATCAGACGAGGCAAAGTTGAAAACGTCCAACTTCTCCCTCGGTTTGGAGAGAAATGATACGTTTTGGAGGAAAACCTGGTGGATTCTGGCAAAAGGTAGAAACAATCAAAAACTTCCTACTCTCCTCTCGGAAGGGCCAGAATAAATGTAACAGCCTGAGGGTAAAAGAGCTTTTGCCTCTTCTAAAATTTTCCAAACTCCGATATGAAGCTTTTAAGAATGGCTCGTGGTAGAAATCGACGATAGCAAACGCGGGTCCTCTTTTCGCCGCCCCTTTTGTTTTACTGCGTCAGAATCCGCAAACCTCGTGCTGAAAACGCCTCAATCCAGGATTACACACACATGTAAGCGTTGACGAAAGTTCCCGAGAAAAACCCCCAAGAAAAATACACTATTCTTAGTTCGCACTAGAAGGAATTCGATGTTTGCGAATTGGCTGAAAACTGAATGGACTACACTGAATTTTGCACTACCGCATTTTGCATTGCAGAAAATGGTGGGAAAATTTGGAAGCTGGCGGTCAGAAATGACCCGGTTTGATGTGACACACCATGCAAACGACGCATTGATAGCAAATGGAAGCATTGGAATAAACTGGCATCCACACAAAATATCCATAGACAAAAGTGACCTCCTATCATCGATATCGGACGATTTGATCATTTCGATCAACTTCCGCATTATAAGTGATATAGGAAAATTAAGGGCACCACTGAAAACAGCGTGCGTTTTCATCATAGAAAACATATTTTCAGTACATTTATGTTCTAAATTACCAATAGCGAAATTTGAATTTTTGCCTATACTTTTATACAGGATCATTTGTCAATGATATTTTTGCACATAATGAAGCTAGATATATCATCTGGGTATGTTCTGATGGACACTCAAGCACGGAGAATCGATTGGTGAAGTCAGAATCGAGCTATCACCTCTCCATCGGAAATTGATCATTATGATCAAATCCCTGAATATCGATCGCACGACGAAATAAATGTGATTTTTAGAATCATCAAGTCAACCTGTCCCAGAAAATATGTGTTTCATTCATTAATCACACGTAATTAAAAATTCCAAATTTTGAAAATGTTTATCCCCAATACAGGATCTTTCGATCAAAGAAATTTCTTTGAAAATGCAGCTATGGGTGCTATGCGGGGGTGTTTTCCTATACAATCAATCACGCTCTGACCATTGATCACGCTCTGATCACTTGGAAATCGATATGTCGAAAATCGATATTTTTCATCAAATTCATGACTAAGGGCTGATACTCGAAAATAAACAGCGTCATTGGATTTACCATGCTTAATTATCCTGTAAAACACGTTTTTGCTTCGATGGTCCATTGATTTTATCGATTTTTGTATGGAAGCATACTGTAACCGCTCTATCATCGATTTGCGATCGCTTTCGCTCAATAATTATGATGTAGACGACATATCAACATCTTTCCCTATAGCAGCGGGTATGGAGAATCTCCTGGTGCAGGCAGAATCGACTGATCACTTCCATAACAAAAATCGATATTTCTGATCAAATTTTGAAATCTGCTTTCTAAAGCAAAATTAATGCCACCACGAGGATCAGCGTGCCAATCTATCCTAGAAAACATGATTTGGGTGTCTTGATCACGATTAATTATCGATTTTGAAATTTTGAAAATTGCTATGCCTCAGCATGTGATCTACGATCAATAATACTTTTACACAGGATCAAGCTAGATATATATAATATATATATATATGGGTAGATTTTCCTGGACAATCGAACATGCTCTATAGATTGGCGTCATCGAAATTGATCGATCACCGCTTGATCATAATCGATCATATTGATCAAATCTCCAAATATCAATCATATAGCCAAATGAATGAGATTTTTAGAATTAGCACTGTCAGTTATCCACGAAAATGTGCATTTCGGTCACTAATCATGCGTATTTTAGAATTGCAATGTCAGAAATTGCCTATGCTTTTAGCACACCGTTTTCGATTGGTGATTTTAGAAAAGTAAAAATTATGCCAATCAATCAGTCTCACTCTTCTCCAAAGGCTCCAAAAATTGCGCAATTCATTTCTTTGACCAGGAATTAAAATCAGTCAGTATTTGCGAATTGGATCAGAATTATCGATTTTGCAAATACCGATATCTGGCTGATCGAACCAGGATGAGTCGATGGAGCATCATCGATGAGGTCGTTTCTCATCCTTATGCAGCCTTTATTGCCTAACCTAGTGGCCAAAATTCGATTGACCAAATTCCAATTTTAGCACAGGAAAATTGAGGATTTAAATCCTCTCATAAGCATAGTATTAAAGATGTAACCATGAAAACGACATGACGTCCTAATAAGAAAGCGATGCTGCTCCTTTTGGCATTGTCAGGTTTCGTCCATCACACGTATTTAAAAATTGATCAAAATGATCGATTTTCCGATACAAGCGTAATCGATCAATTTCGACGACGCCAGTCGATAGAACATGATCGACTGCACAGGAGAATATATCAATATGCCAAATTTTGATTTATTTCCTACAAAATTATCATTGATCAAATATCATGTGCTCAATAGCCACATTGAAATTTCGAAAAATCAATTTTGACATGAATGGTACTACAAATGCGTATTTCCTGGGATAACTGAGCATGCTGATTCCAGAAATCACGTCTATTTTGGTGTATGATCAATATTCATTGACATGGTCGGAAATATTGATTTTCCAGATATCGATTTCTGATCGATTTGAGCAACACCGCGCGATAAAGCATTATCGATTGCATAGGAAAACACGGTGATATGTCATCTCAATCACTTATAATGGTCAAAAAGTCGATGTCTTTTTTTATGGCATACTGTAACCGCTCAGATGGGATATAATGATCATTCTTTCATGTTCAAACGCACCAGCAGTATTTTGGCATTGAGAAATAAGGCCAGTGTCTGCTATATCACATAGCATGCGCATGTTGATCACGATTTGCTGTCATGATCGATTATAGAAATCGTAAATCCAGCTTCAATTTATCATATAGCTTCTAAAGTACGTATATCGAAAATTTTCAAAGAATGGACGTAAAAAGGCACCGTTGCATTTGGTTTTCAGCATATTCTTGCTTCTATTGGGGTTGTATTGTTGAATCAGCACGGGTGCATATTTTTGCATACGAAAGGAGCTAGTATCGCTCGTTTCACTCAATTCCTTTTGACATATTGCACAGGGAAGGGGGGGGGAGGCTAAAACTTTCTCTTCTCCGCTTCGACAGCTGCTGGCATTATGGGCTAGCACCGATGCAACTCTTCTCGACTTGCCTCTTGGATGAAGCCAGGCGAGACTAATGAGAAGTCAAGAAAAACCACATCCAACGGATGACTCCATTGGAAGTTCGGTCTCTCGGATGTGCATAGCTCAACAAAAGCCGAAAGCTAATGGCGATTCCTCCAAGCAGCTCCAAATCAATGCTAAGCTTTCGAAAATCTTCCACCCAGGGTCTCATTTAGTCCAGGGAGCAATAAACTACGTTTAATCCCCCATTTCCGAGTACCTGCCCTTGTGTTGCCGGAAGAAGCTGACGAAAAGCAAAGACCCTGTGCGAATTGTGTTGATCGATTAGTACTAGCTGGACTTACCACGGCTCGTTATCCAATTGTAATCGACTCCTGGTATGCCGTGTTCGAACAGGGCGCAGGGCTAGCCTTCGCCTTGTGTCCCTTATATGTACTTACAATCTATTCCCTCGCCCTCAGTTTGGTCCCCACGGGTAGTGGAAGTAGCTAAAATGGAATGCCTTTATGGGGGGTGGCTATTAAATAAGCACCGCCCGCAGTTGTAATTGGACACAACCATGCGCGGTTTCCATTTACGGGAAATGAAAGTCGACTAATCGTTTCCTGACCGTTTTTAAGCAATCTTTTCCAGCATTTCCTGGAGAAAAAACCCCCCTTTTTCTGAAGTGCTTGATTTCTAGTCACCAATTCCGAGACCATTTTAATGGCAAAAAATGGCTGAAAAGTGTACCAGCTGCGAAAATTGAGCGTGGACTCATTTTTCAGTTGTGATGAGAAAAATGGACTCGGACATTCATACATTGCCCGAGGGGGAAATGGGATTGGTTGATTTTTCTCAAGATGCTCTTGCGAAGAATTCAATCCTTTCATGGCCTATGAGTAGGATTTTACTATGAATACTCCAATTCCATGCCTCCCACGCTAAAATGCATGGGGGCGCCATTTTTGGGCACTCATTTCTACGATGCCGTGGCATTGACAAGAAATATTCCTAGTCGATTGCTCAATTTTAGCTCGGACTCTTTTCAAAAAGCCTCATCTTTTCCGAATCGATACAGGCCTAGAAACTTGAATGACCCATAGCTAAGGCCATTTTTCTCTCCTCCGGAGCCAACGGTCGGCTTTGAGGAAAGCCTACTAGCAGTGGCTGGCAATAAAGCTGGCGTATAGTTAAATCAACGTATTACGCAATATCTATGTACACAAATTTTGCATTTTCAGAACGCTGAATTCAGTGTATTAATTTTAATTTTTACATCGGCTGTGGTCATCAAATTAGACATTTTATCTCCAATAGAGTAATATACAATCAATAATCATGGGTGAATTTCATAAAGGCAGTCTAATATCGCCTAGTTTGTATTCGATGAATTGCAATATCACGAAGCCTTTAGAGAATGAGGACGATAAGAAATGCTTGGACGAAAGGAAATATTGGTGCTTCTTATTATCTTCCATAGTTACATTTTGTTCATCCATGTTATTAGTGGTCATTTGGCGAATAATCGTACACGTATGTTGTCGACCCAAAGATGCACCGGATATTTTACAATTGGACGAAACGGCGCAGGACGAGGATGGGAATAAGGTGTTGCATAAAAACGGCAGGAATAATTTATTGACCGAAATATCGCAAGACGAGAAACAATTGACCGATGGGCCGCCTCAACAGCAAATCGAAGAAGTGCAAATCGGTTGGATGACCGAGGCCAAAGATTGGGCTGGCGAATTGATTTCGGGCCAAAGTGCTACTGGCAGGATTCTGGTGAGGAATATCAACTGAAAAAAATCATCACTTTTGCATCTCTGAAGCGTTGCATTTATCCAAAACAACAATTTTTTGTCACTCAAGCCCTAACAGCCATGAATTAACCATGCGGTCATTTGGAATTTGCTCGTTTTATCGATCCGTCCAAATCGGATTCGCATTGATCACATGCCAATGTAAAAAACATGCTTTAGCAACTACTTCTTGAGAAGCTTCCATTCCTCCAGGAATGGGTCAATTGGCGTGATGCTTTGCCAAACAGGCTTTCACAAGTTCTTGCATACTTTGGAAATTTTATTCGATTTTGACTATTTGCGAGACGTCTTTGAAGGCTTCAATGCCTTGCGGGCATATGGCCAAAATGGTTAATGATCAATAGGCGTGGTTCAGTGCTTGCAGAGGCCAAAATCGGTGTGAAAATTTAAATTTTTTTGCTTGATCAATGCACTGTCAGAAAAGTTTGCAAAAATTATCAATGTCAATGCCTCTGATCATGCCAACAGTTCCAATATGCACTGTGATCATTGAATAATCGATATCTGTTAATCTTGTCATACCAAATCAGACCCACATATCAAAATAATCGATAGCTGAAATCAAACGTTGCAGGTGGTCCTCGTGTTCATTTTATCAATAGCATCATTGATCATATATTTTTACGATGCATCACAGTAAGCCGATTTGATCAATACCAACTGATTGGGGGCATCTGATCATTGTGAATTTACAGCCATTCGTTTCAAGTGGAAACATGCGTATCGTGGTCGAAAAGCCCATCGCAACAAATCGATTTGGCCTTCAATATATTCTTTCTCATATATTTCTTTATCCGGGTATGCAAAAATTGGGCAATGTTTGACCCCCTTGGGTCAAGAGTGTCCAGCAACGGCATGATCCACAAGTGGACCATGAATCCATATGTTCCATCCGAAAAATTTTCAGTTCATCGCAGCAACGGACAAAGTCTGGTTCTTATTGGAAGTTTATAGTTTCGTGGATTATTTCACAATACCTCCATCATTCGTGGCCATATATTTGGAACGGAATTGGCTAGGTATGCCGTGAATACAACCACATCTCAACCCCCATGGGGATCACATGCACATGCGAGGCGTACTGTAGCCGTATGCTTTTTCCCTCAAAAACAACATTCACCCCTGTTCAATGTTGCCTTTCGTGCTCTGCTTTTCGTTGGCTTCAAAAAAATATTGGGCAAAATTTTCCCCCTCAGGTTTACGTTTCTTACGAGCCTTGCGTCTAATGAGCGTACCGGATATCCTTCAATATTTGAATATACTCAAAACGAGCAGTTCCATTCGATTAGCTCAATTGATCAGTATATTCGTTAGCGTTTCATTAACCGCCAGCGGTGTCATACATTTGGTGAGTATGAAAAAAGCGGCCATTTTGCATGCTGCTTTGTGTTTGCATGAATAGCTTCCGCTTTTTTGTGTGCAGTGTTTCTCGCACATCACATATCCACCAGGGGGGGTCCTCGGAAATTTCAATGCGATTATTGTATTTGCATATTGTCCAATTGACCATAGGTCTTCGATTCCTACGTGCACTACGTTTAATCAGCGTGCCGGATATATTGCAATATCTGAACATATTGAAAACCGGATCAGCAATCAGATTAACGCAATTACTCACAATTTTTATCTCCGTCTTAATGACTGGAGCTGGTGTTATTCATTTGGTAAGCATGGCTGTTGGTCCTGTGAAAATTAATACACACCTCCGCATCTGGCAAATTTTTGAATTGGCGCTCAACCGCCTATTGCAAATCGTCATGCTAGAGGATTTTGTTGCGCTACCGTAACCATCC